>OY783195.1:22344386-22645674 GCA_963678675.1 Xiphydria camelus | reverse complement strand
TGGAGGAGAGCGGGGCTACAGTTGTAAGAGGGATAAGTAGTAACAGGCGTTTTATAGCATAAGTTTATCATGAATATATTATTGTATACTAGAATGAGGATCTACAAACCTTTGATGTATCTATTGTATTTAGGTAATTAAGAACGACTAATGTTTAATTAAGAACGTAAATAGAAGAAATGACGTTGATGTAGTATTAAAAATTGTTAAGCCTTAACCTTTTCACTGCTGAATTACTTTCCAGGAGCGTGAAAACCTGAAGTTTTTCTACCGTTGCGTATTTATACGCGTATTTATCTATTGTATTTATTCGTAAGAAAAAGAACATGCTCATAGACCCCCCTAACTTTTCATGGCGACTGCCATGGCTCGTATACGTCTGCTGGTTTAGTGTATTAGTACGGCAATAGCAGTCTGCCGTTATAAATAATTTTCCAGGAAAAACGTACATATACGCCTAGACAGAAACGTATTTATACATCTGGAGCAGCGAAGGGGTGTTAAGCTTTATAAGCCTTTTATTATTCTTATCCTCAATAATCATAACGATTCATTTTTGTTACTATACTTGCCTCATACCTACTACAACTAGCCCTAACGAATGGGTAAGAAGTAACAACCGATCTTGTTGACTAAAAGTGGATTTATTTCTAATTTATTGATGAAATGTACTACTTTAATATTGGGAATGATAGCTGAATAAATGAGGTAATGCTCATGATAAAGTATTTTCCATTTTCTTCATTAGACCCAAGTTACAGATAATAATATTAAAAGTGTTACAACTAGCCCCGTTCTCCTCTACACAAAGAAAAAGAATTAGTTGATCTACTGAAAATTACTTGCGGGGTCGCACAAGTAATTATTTATTTATACCAATGAAATTTTTGATGTGTAAACATCTATGCTATGGCTCTACGGTGGGACCTTCCTGGGAAATCGAGCGTCAGACGTAAGGCTTAACTCACACGGTGCGACTTCACTGCGATAAAACTGACGCATTCGGTCGCACTCGGTCGAGAGTACGTCGCACGCGACAATTCAGCATGGAGACACAGCGAAGCACTCACACGACTTCCCTGCGACACGCACCTCGCGCTTGTCTGTATGACATCTACAGTGGCGGTGTCGTTGTGTTAGTTTGCCGCGCATCTGCTCACGCAGTGGGACAAAACTGTCGCAGGAAAGTCGTCGATTCCTGCGACAGCGTGCGTCAGTTCTGTCGCACTGCTGTCGCAGTGAAGTCTCACCGTGTGAGAAGCCTAAGCCGTGTACATGTGACTGCGTCAGTGTGTGTGTGGCGCTACTGCGCATACTATTCGCGCAAGCTGGATTATCTCAACGGGAAAACATTTTAGAGAAAAATGTTTAATACAAAACTTTAAGGATTTTCCCGTGGCTACCCAGTGGTCGTATTGGATTTGACCTTGACCGCGTGACCTTTAAGTAATATCAAATGCCTTCCTAAACCGTTCATCCGATTGCGATGAAACTTTGGGGAATGGCTGGACGCATGCCCGCGAAGGTTTCTGAGTTAGTAAATCTTATACAGGGTGTTCAAAAAGTACCGGTACTGATGATTATTATGCCTTCCTAAACCGTTCATCCGATTGCGATGAAAAGTTGGGGAATGGTTGGACGCATGCCCGCGAAGGTTTCTGACTTAGTAAATCTTATACAGGGTGTTCAAAAAGTACCGGTACGGATGATTATTATGCCTTCCTAAACCGTTCATCCGATTGCGATGAAACTTTGGGAAATGGTTGGACGCATGCCCGCGAAGGTTTCTGCGTTAGTAAATCTTATAAAAGGTATTCAAAAAGTACCGGTACTGATGATTATTATGCCTTCCTAAACCGTTCATCCGATTGCGATGAAAATTTGGGGAACAGTTGGACGCATATCCGCGAAGGTTTCTGAGTTAGTAAATCTTATACAGGGTGTTCAAAAAGTCGAACTATACTTGACCTAAATTTGACCTCCGCTGACAATAAAGGTAACATGAAAAAAAATGGTCAAGGACACATTTGGACGTGAAAAAAAAATTAATTTGACCTTGATATAACCTTGAAGGTCATTTTCAAGGTCAAATCCAATATGACCATTGCGTAGCCCGGGAAAAATACGAAAAGTTTTTTATTAAAAATGTATTTAAACAATGGTGGACGGACAAAATCAATCCACAATCTACCCGTGCGAAGCCGGGACGGGCTGCTAGTAAGTTATAAATCTAATATAATAATAATAAATATTTTATTATAGAAAAAATTAAACTTCTTTATGTCGAACTACGATGTCATATTCCCCAATTAAACTCGGACCGCAGATAATTGTAAGATGTTTACACATCCTCCGTGAGTACAACGGCACTCACACCTTTTTTTTAATACATCAATTAGATATCTCTTTCTTACAATCATATGGAATAGTATATGACCGCGAGGAAAAAATAATGAATCAATATGAAAAATATCTAATTGATGTAAATTGATGATTACTTGCGACCCCGTAAGTAATTTTTAGTGGATCCAATTAATTCTTTTTCTCTGCGTACGAGCATGTGTATCAGGTATTCCATACGAGCTCAGGTATTATTTAATGAAATTGTTCTAACAAATCTGATAAAATATATTAATATGTGTATCAAAACGTCTTACCGTCGAAAAGTGCTTTTACGAAGCCTGAAGGACATTAAAACAAATTTTGGTTATTGATTCAAATTTGCCTAAATACAAATAAATGAAGTGGAAAAGAATTGGAAATTTAAAAGGAAAAGTGCGTATAGGTTTTAGACTTTTTGGCACTAAGGTTTCAAAAAATCATTAAGACTAATACCATAAGGGCGTATGGACCATATCTTTATAGTATATCCTTTTACCTTTAGCTTTTAAAATTTTTATTTTACCATTTTTGGACCTTTTTTACGTCAAGAGGGCGTAAAGTAGCATATACGGCTTTAGTGATCACGTATACGTGATACGTATCACGTTTATTCATTTGTATATGAAGATAACACGCTGTTCAAATATAATTCTCACATAAAAATAATCAAAAATATAAACAAAATTGGTTCTCCGTTGAATGGAATAGATTGCTTTCCTCTGTACAGTAATGCTTTAGAAACCCAGAAAGACAAGGGTCATCTCCAGGTCGCCGCGACGCCAAAGCCATTCGGGAGAGCTCGAGAAATATAGTTTGCAACTATGTGGAAAAACAAAACTCACAATCAGAGTATCGTGGAAACGCGAATGGCCGATTCGATACGGAGTGCCCCATACATTTGGCTCACGGCGAGCAAGATTATTCGGAGCCGAGCGATAAGCGAGTTTCTCTCGTCGTCGACATCCCTTTCAACGGGCGGTCCTTATTGTGCGGCGGAACGAAGAAGGGGCAGAATTTTATTTCGCGGTTCCAATCTGTTCCGGCTACTCGATCTGTCGGCGTCAGGTGCTGGCGATCGGGGTGAATACGTTTTGCCTGCTGCTCCCCCTTCCCTTCCTCCTCTTCTTCACCCCACGCGCTTCGCCAGTCTATACCGCTTTTAAGACATCGCGCGAAGGTTAAGAGGATTTCGATTCCTCCCAGCCTAAGACCCTTCTCAATTCCTTCTTCCGCGTCTCTTCGCTTCGGAATCGATTCTCCCTGCACAAATCCATTGGAATTATACGGGCACAAGTGAACCTACACCGCAATTTGAAGCTGTGTTAGCTGTAAACTCCTGCAGAATGCAGGATTTCTCGCTCGGACGAATTCGAGTTTGTTCGTGAGTTGAAACTTTTTGAAGCGATAATTGGCCTCGTTACCGCTGCCACGGCAAGTTCTTCCGGCGGCTCGATCGTCCGCGGTCAAGCGGTTTGCCCCGCGCGGCTTACCTCGCGTTCCTGCATCGCCACACGGCGAGAACTTCTTCCGATGTCGCGGAAAACTTCCGGACCAAGCGAACGTTTGATCGCACGAGCGTTCGTTCTGGCTCGGTGATTGGTACGCAGGGTTGGGTCGGTGTTATTTATTTGTGGTAGAGTAAATAAGACGCTTTTTACGCTGCGGGGCTAGAATGAATCTTTGAGTTGTATGTACTGAGAGAAAGAAATGATTAAAGTACTCCTCGTATAGGAGAGTGGGTACAATTGTTAGAAACCTATTAACGGTTGGCAGTCGTCGATAATAAATGAAGGGTACACGGGAAAAAGGAGCTCATCGACATTTTGTATTTGAATAAGTTTTTGGTGTTTTTTCCTATTTACTTAATACCGTGGGTGGACCAGTTATTGACACTTTTTGGTTAGGGATTCACTTGAATCTACAATTAAATATTATTTTCTGTATCAAAATAATTTGTTTTCTTTATAAAAATAAACTTTAGACTCTTCGGCATCTAACAAACAGTCAAAAATATTCAAAAAATTAATCCAAATAATTAATATTACATAAATAAATATTTGTCTCAAGTGGATGAGTTTATGACAGGGGCAAAACTGAAGTGGATGTATTTCTGGCATTAAGTGCGCTAGTTTTTGACAATAGGTCGCGCGTGTTGATTTATCATTATAAATTATTATAAACGATTAAATTTACTTACTAAATAATTAAAACAACTTTTATTTCATATAAAAATACAAATTTGTTTTTTTTGGCGTAATATTTTGCTTGTGTTAATGGCAGCGAATAATTGTGATAGTCATATTGATCTTATTAATTCAAATTTTCAAGGCTCATTTATTATTTCTTGTTTAATTTCTTTGGCAATGCTCAGTGACTTCTTTGTTATATTTTTCTAGAATTAATAGAAAGTCCTGCCTTCACTGCTGTTAATGCCGCTTATAACTCGATTTCAGTGTAGGTACTTCCCTGTGGTTTTTTTGTGGTGCATTTTACCCCCGAGAGAAAAATATATATATATTATTTTTTTTCTTAATTAAAATGAGAGAGCATATGTACTTTCATAGGCAACATGATTTTAATTGCAAAGTGTTGAATAGGTACTTGAGAAATTAAGTGAGGTTAGGAAATTGACGGGCAAACCGGTGTCACAAATAGGAACATAGCAGCTTATACAGGATACATTATTGACACCCCAATTTTTTTATTAAATAAATTTGTATTTAATTTTTTTATCATTTCACTTAATAAATTAACTTACTATTTTTCTACAAGAATAATTTTTATTTATATTTAATACCTACATTGTCAAAATTAAGAGAAAAAACTGAGATCGAATTTTCACACCATTATTGTAGATGGCCGACGCAGGCGAGCTGACACCAGCCCGCACATCCTTGAAAACTTGATTTAATTATATTGGTCTATTGTAAAGCAATGATTTTACGCGAGAAAAGGCACAAGATCCTGTAGTATGCGCACCAAATTCTTTTTCTATGTTTTTAAAACGAAATTTCGCTCAAATTACTGAAAATGCGCCTTACATGTCAGTAACTAGCGCATTGTCAATAACTAGTCCACCCACGGTAATAAAAACCCTCACATGTTGGTATGTAGTTTTTATATGTCATTGCACATATCTTAACGCAGCAAAAACCTTTGATAAAAAATGTTCTTGAGGGTGACATAGAAAATAAACCTAAAAATTGCTCTCCTCTGTAACATGTCGATGAGCCCCTTTTCCCCGTGTACCCTCCAAATGCATTAGACACACAGAAAAAAAAAGAGATTTGACTAAATTGGGGCGGTCACGGGCGGGGCGACGCCGATATATTATAGTTAGTTGATTTAAATAATTCGGTTATAATGATTACCAACTATTTGACGAAAATAAGCTGTAGCCAATTCTAGCAAATTATTAGTTCGAGTAATTAAATTTGCGTTGCTCACCGGTGACCTCTAATTTAGTCAAATCTACTACATTTATTCTCAGTGTAGAAAGAGATATACTGAGAAAAAGAGTAGTTGTTACAATTAATTTGGACTTAACTGTTCCAGTTTTATAATCAGCACAAATTTTATATAGTTATCACAACGATTCTTTTGTTCCGGTAACTAAAAATAGTTAAAAGTATAAAAACTGGTGCTAATTACCAAACTGGAGCAGTTGAGTCCAGAATAGTTGTCACAACCACATATATTTCTTTCAGGGTAGAGATATGTCAATGACTATACAATTTCGTCTGCTTAAAGTGCCAATAACTGTACCTGATATCCTGTAAATCAGGGGATACATTTCAAAACCCGTTCATTCCATTCTTAACATTTTCGGGAAAATGAAAAAATTAGTGCAGATTATCGAATCATATTTTAAATAATTTATGTGTTAATCAGGACTGATTAGTTTATAGTAATTGATGCTACTAAAAACTGTATAACTACATAGAATTTCATCATTGATACTTTTATAGATATCAGATTTGAAAAATTGGATTAATTTAATTTTGTCACAATAGAATGGAGTATTCACGTTTTGAATCATACTTTTTCGAATCTACAAAATTTTACAATCTACCTAGATTAGCATAGCTCTATCTAGCACAGGCCTACTTGGGTCTCTAAAATGTTTCTGCACGGGACCTATCTACCCGAGTCGAAAATTTGAATCTGTTTTGTGATCATATACGATAGATCTTGAATACGTCATCTGTTAAGTATTAGTTCCTTTTTAAGATCCTAAATCATTATTTTTTATCTTCATCCCTGACTTATTTTGAGCTTTTACATCATATATTTCTCGGTAAATTTCGATTCTACGCGCGCGCGCGTTGAGACTATAAATCTTTTATATTATAATTTTTCATTTTACTTTAACGTATGTGTCTATGTCTCATCCATTTCATTATGACTGCATCGACATCAAACTTCCAAATCATAATCGAGAAACGTCTTGTTGATGTTCACAGTAACCAAATATTATTGATTCTCATGGTAACCAAGAAATGTTAATTTTCGTGACAACTGGTCCCCATTTGGGTTCGTAGAAAATCAATATTTCTTATTTATTATGTGATACAATTATAAAAAATTATTAAAAAGGTGGCAATAAATAGGACGTAAAAAAGTATATGCATTGATTTCATGCGTGAAATGTGTTACTAAAACAAGCATATAATCATCTTTCAGCCAATTTTGTAATAGGTAAATGACGCGGATGCCGAACAGAGGATCTGGATGATCATCTGATGTTGAGCTTAAAAGTGGAAGGAATGGAGATTTCGTTTAATGTTAGGCTTAATATCTGATCTTCATTTTTATGTAAATAAGACGTATATTGAACCTCCAGATCGTAGTAATAATACGACATTGAAATTCGCAATAGGTTCAAAATTTTGACTCGCGATAATGTGCTATACATAATAATATATAAGTCAAACTTACTTCTTACACAATTTATACAAATTAACATGCCTATTACAATAATAAAGCATTAGCCATTTATCTGCTGCTAAACTTCGAAAATAAACTTTACTATGTGAAATCTGTGCGTATACTTTTCCCCGCTATTTTAGCAATATTATCGATGAAATTCTTTTTCCTCTATTATATATTTGCTCTGCTATAGAAGTTCAGTATAATTATATCGTATAATTAGTTCCATCATCCGTTTAATCACGTCAATAACTAACGAATACGAAACAGTATATGGGTGATTCTACTGAAATTGTGATATTTTTGTCCACCATGTTTTTTATCTCTAAACTATTGATAATCTCGCAATTCCGAATTATTTTCTTATGTAATTATATTATTTAAAGTTTTCAGTCCCAAACTATCCTTACCGACCGTGCTCAAGTCCCAGAAGTACATAAAAACAATGATAAATATCAGTACCGTGGCATGTCCATTTTCAAGAAATAAATATTTCCGCCACATTTACTACTATTATTTATAGTGCAATTTTTATATCCATAATTAGTATTTAAAAGGGTTCTAGTATCAACAAATTTACGCTAATTAGTCAACTTAATATTTGATTTCAATGCGGTAAACAATGTTTAAAGTTTGTCCACTACTTTTGAACAAATGTGTCACTTTTTATTTTGACTGCGGTGCTAGTGCTTCAAATGTATGAAATACGGCTCAGACGGTCAGATTTCATTTGTTTAACCTCATATGACATAAATACATCGTTGGTAACCGCTCAAATTATCATCTTTCGGAGTGGAGCAGCTTAATTTATATGAAAAAGGTATGTCATAAAATTTTCTGTCAGTACCGTGGTATGGGATTTCTTTTCACTACTTCAATGATTTGTTTTGAAAATTTTATATTACACTATATTTAGTGGTCGAAACTTAATTCTCACTGGAAATTGCTCTACGACAATTCATTATATAAATAGATTAAATTAACCATGAAATGTCAGTACCGTGGCAGTCAGTACCGTGGCTCATTTGTAATATTCTTTGTTAAAACTGGATTCTGTTATTTTATCTCATTAAAATCACAATTTTCTTTTTAAGATGACTCGAGAATATAATTTACGACGGCGAAATCAAACCATAACCTCAAAATGTATAACACAAAGCAAACCGACTAAAAATGATGTAAATCGAAAACAACGGCTGCAGAAGAAACGAGAGGCAGAAAGGGCAAGAAGAGCAAGAATTAAGGAAGATACAGGAAAGTACGAAGAGTATTGCCGAAAGGAACGGAAGAGAAATCAAAAACGAAAATCGGAAGGTAAAATTAAGACTGTTGGTGTTCTAACTAACAAAGAGAAAAAGATTCGCCGTAATAAACAAAATGAGTGGCAGAGGAATTCTCGGCAGAAAAGGAAAGTGGATTTATCGTCTTCGCGAGGGAATGATAGTAGAAATAATGCCCTTTCAAAGCAAGCTAAGGTGGGAAAGAAACGAATTAAAAAAAATGTAAGAAAGTGTTATCGTCAGAACGCAAAATTGACCGAACAAATTGTAGAGTTGAGGAAGACTGTGGATAAATTGAGAAAAAGAGTTAGCAGGATGAAAAATAAAAAACAACCTACATCACCAAATTCAAAAATACAGAAATTTTTGACCGGAAGACATGTGAGCGGTGACATTAAGAAAAGACTTGTTGCGGGTGAAGTTCTTAGTGAACAATTAAGAGTTGCCTACAAGGAATCTCACAGTGACAAATTCAAACAAATTCTAGGCAGAGTTTTGTGTGGAAAAATTATTAGAAAGTATCGTCATCTAACTTCTGTGAAGAAACAAATTGCTGCAGTGGTGTCTTCTAGGGTACGTCCAGATGAAGATCCATTGAAACGTATCCGAAAATCGAGAGGCACATTTGATTTTGTGAAGCAAAAAGTTAAAGAATTTTTTGAAGAAAACTCAACAATTGACCCAGGGAAAAAAAATTACAAGAAGATAAATGGCGAAATGGTGTCTAGGCGATATATGAGTGCCAGTATGAAAGATTTATACGCGAAGTTCTGTCGTGAAGCTACATTTCAAGTTAGTTACGCTTTTTTTACCAGACATCGACCTTCGTACTGCGTTCAACCCAAAGTCACTGAGAGAGATACGTGTGCTTGTTTTCTCTGCGAAAATTTTAAGTTATTAGTAAGTGGCTTACACACTGTGAAGATCATCAGAGAAAATTCTACGGACAAAGTTGTAGCGAGTATTACATGTAATTCAAGTTCAGAGAAATGCCTGTCCAGGATATGTGAAGATTGTTCAACTAGAGAAGTTGACATTAATAAAAAGAATGTCAATGGAGAAATATCCTACATGATGTGGGTAACATCTAAGGAGACACGTATCAATGGAAAAATTCAAAAGCCTATCAACGTGACAATCACCACAAAGAAGAAAATTACACGCAGCATCGACAAAACCGTGGAATTATTCAAAAATGAATTGAAGTTGTTCATAGCACATGTATATCGCATAGCCCATCAAAGGAATGTTTTGAAAGAAGTGAGAGAGAATCTAAGCAACGAAGAAATATTTTTCTTAGTTGATTTTAGCCAAAATTACACCAGTAAATACAGCAGTGAAGTACAAGCAGTACACTTTGGAGCAAGCAGAGACCAATACACATTACATACGGGTATGATGTATGCTTCAGGCTTCTCCCAAGGCTTTACAACTCTGTCGGAATCTCTGAGACATGATCCTGTAGCGATTCTGGTTCATCTAAAGAAAATTCTTGATTTCTATTTTCACAAATTTCCCACTGTAACGAAGCTTCACTTTCAAAGTGATGGTCCGACCACGCAGTACAGAAATAAAACAATGTTTTTCCTCATCACACAAGTACTTCCTCAGATTTATCCACAGATCACTCAGATCACATACAATTTCTCAGAGAGAGGGCATGGAAAAGGACCATCAGATGGAATAGGAGGTAGACTGAAGAAGTCAGCAGACGATCAAGTCAAGTACGGGTATGATATCTGCAATTTTGAAACCTTCGTTAAAACGCTGCCCACTCAAGTGAAAGGGGTGCACATTGATACAGTGACAACCGAAGAAATCCTTAAAATGAACAACGTGGTGCCCACACAATTGAAGCCGTTCGTAGGTACTATGAAGATACATCAATATCGATGGACGAAGGATGATTTAGCCACTGTTCGGTTCAATTCATTAAGTTGTTTTCAATGTCCTCCACACATCGTCTGTACTCACTTTTCAATTGGAACAATCAAGTATGATATACCATCGCTTTCCACAAAAAAATATGGAGCTGAAAACTCCACTGAGACAAGCCAGAAGAAAGTACGAGGTAGGAAAATACAAAATCAGTCTTGTTCTTCAAATAAAGAGGATTTGGCGCCAAGGCAGAGGACTTCTCGAGGGCGTAAAAAGAAACAAATTGCGACAGAATAGTCTGAGATTGTACCTCAGATACCCCCAATTCAGTCTCTCAGGAGAAGCTCCCGGTGCGCGTTCTTTTATTTTAAGTGTTTTCAGATTCCTAGTCTATTTTATTTTGTATTTACCTACTTTACTTTTTTCTCCTTTAATTTTCAGAATCCAATGAAAGTAATTCAAATCCTTACACAACTTTCCACATGTTATCAGATACCTATTTTCAAGTCCATAATTTATTCTGATTTCCTCACCATTCTCTCTGTATATCACAAAGCGAAAAAACATTTTTCCAATAGAAGAGAGACCGAGAGAAAAAAGAGTAAGCTAAAGACAAAAAACGGCCGCAGAATTAGCCAGTTATTAAAAAACAAATATTTTTATGGCTGTAAACAGATGTAGTCAGTATTTCTAATGAATAAATAATAAAAGAATTATTATAAATAAGCTGATTGTGTCAGATTATTTTTAAAATGATCCCAATTCGATTGACTTACAATAAATTATTATTTACAATTCACGAACATTGCTCATTTACGTATTAGTGCTGAAATTTGGGAATTGGGCTATTACTCAGAGGTTTTTGAAGTTGTAGCGCGACTGCTGCGTGAATCATCACATTTCTACACATATAATCGAAATATCAACCGAAATTGACTCTGGAGGCATGTTCAAAATCGCGAAAAATGAAATTTAAAATATCACCATTTCGGTAGAAATACCCATATAAGCGTGAAAAAATGAGATTAACTATAACTGTATCCCGCTCTCTCGTGCAGCTCTTCGCATTCGAGAAAACCGCGGAAAATGAAGTTCTTCATTTTTTTCTTGCTGGTATTAAAAATCTGTGCTGGCAGCGCATCTGACTACAACCCAAACTGTAAGAATATCAAATGTCGCAACAATAAACAATGCGGTATAGTTCAAATTCTTCGCACTGATCCGAATGGACGTCCATATTACGTGAGGAGAGCAAAATGTTTTTAAGTATAATTCGAGGGACCATCTCTTGCTCGAGAACAGGGGACAGTAATCTGGTGCCTACGTTATCACATTCTGAAAATTTTCCAATAAACGTTTCGAGAGACACGATAGAGTCTCGCGGCAAGAACTGCAATGGAGGAGAAAAACTCGAAATATAACGAATCAGGTGAATTTTATCGTATGAACTTTCAACGTATTTACATCAGTGAAAAATGTCTGTGGAACTTTGTTCTCTGTGTGATACTCTGTAGATGAGAAAATAAAAGGAGAATGATAATTAAATTTCGTTTCATCATTGTACTTTGATCCTTCGGTATACAATTGCGATCATTCGTTCCACCGCATAGGAGATGTGGAATATCTACTCCGATCATCTCCTATTTACCTCGACAATATAGAGAATTTATGAACGCAATATCCGCTCGTAGCGTATACTTTTAAAGACTACGCGTATGACTAAAACAATCGTACCATTTCTACCCTACTGAAAAATTTCACGTGTAAAATTGCATGGACAATCGTATGTTAAATCTCTCGATAAATATCATGTTAAATTGTATGGTAAATTCTATGTAAAAATCGATCAACTTTCACATAAGTACTATTTAACACGCTATGTAACACGTAATTTGACACGTTATTTAACATATTTTTTAACGTGTGATTTAACAGGCTATTTAACATATTATTTAACACGTGAGTTAACATGTTATTTAACCTATCAATAATTCATTCACTAATTACCGTCACCAGAGGTACTCATTTACCAAATAGTTGTATTGCTTATACTATTGTGTCTGAAATATTGATCTCATACACGATTATTTTCAATTTGCAGACGTTGAGCCTGAAACTGAATTTAGCAGTACTTCTCCCTCGGGTAGGTCGTAGATTTTAGAACCTCAAAGTGAACGAATAAACCAATCGGGTGAGCGTTTCGTCCCGGAGTCGGCCTGTGAGCTCGTCAGTAAGGCTAGGCCGACTCCTGCTTTAGACGCTCTTTGGTCCTTTTATATAGTAACTACATCGTCGTTGGACTACCGAGAGCCGAGAGCCGGGGGCCAGGAGCCACAAGCCGAGGGCCGAGAGGGTCGGCGCCATCTGGCGTCAGGCCGCCACAGCATGACGGGTCGCCATAGAGCTATAAAGCGAGGAGAGCTAAACAGCACGTGTTAGGACATATCAGGACAACTCAAGTTTTAGAGAAAAACCCCTTTAGGCCGGGCGAACGTTGAGACGCAGTACAGTGAGGTGACGCAGGGCGACCGTTGCCTCTATACCTATATCTATTCTATATATAGGTATAGAGGCAACAGTCGCCCTGCGTCACCTCACTGAACTGCGTCTCAACGTTCGCCTGGCCTTACAGGTCTTCTTAGACTTCACCAGGTCTACTCAGTTTTAAACAGATCTTAATATGTGACGCGGCAGGATAAAAGGTGTATTACTGCCAAAAATCGCATCTTCTGTTTTTGGGTGATTATTGGGGCTTATGGTCTCCTCTTTCATGTACTCATAGTGCCGACCTCCAAAATCCAAGATTCAGGGCTTGTAAATGAAATAATCACAAATTAAGAAATCCCTATATTCAAAAGTGGCAAATAAATGCACTTCAGATACACAAAATGATACAGTAAAACATTATACTACGCTAAGGAACATCAGTGAGATGCCTTCGAAGTCCTTCCCCACAAAACAAACTATGCTGGTGTATGCGGTCGACCTCGGGTTCTCTTAGCTGGAGGCGTTGCAGATGGTGTGCTCTTCGGTGTAGATTTTCCTCTCACATTGCGCGTGTTTCTCGCTACACGGGATTTGGCAGTAAGACACCTTTTATCCTGCCGCGTCACATATAGATCTATTCAGAATTGAACAGGTCAAAATATTCGACCCGGGTGCTGTTAGATTTTACTAGGCTACTTATGGTTTTGCCAGTACAAAAAACTCGACCCGGGTGCGTTCTTCGGGCAACTGCGGGCGGGTGTCTTTCACGGCGGCATATCGGTGGTCGCGCAAACACGGTGAATGCATTCCCCGGCCATAACATTATCATCCTCCCGCGTCGCATCCCCTTAGCGCGTCCGAATATACCTACCCACCATCTCCCATATCGGGCTAACCGAGAATAACCGCGACTGGTACGGGTCCTACGTGCGGGAATCTGCGGGGATTCGTAAGATATAATGAGACGGCGGATTAGCGTTTACGTATACCTACGTTCATATTATTAATTGTAACGCTCGTGTGGAATCATGCTCGTCTTGAATTGTAATGGTAGTGTTCTGAACAGCATGGGCTGCGAATGTAATCGCTTGTTTCGTGAAGCCAGTCGAATTCTTGCAATACCGCCTTCCGGTAAATCTCAACGCCACCACGATCTAGTCGAATATAGTGTTAAACAAATTCGAGCCTCAGCGTCATCTCGACCAGTGTTAAAATAAACAGTTTTGTTTTTCCGTCGTCATTGTAACGATAGTCTCGCGTGCGTGTACTTCGATCTTCGCCACGAATTTCAGTTTCTCGCATTAATCCGTTATGATAACCCGTTTTTAGTGCCCTGATTTTAGTTTGAATAAACCTTAATATTGTTAAACGAAGTAATCACGGCAGTTCACTCTTTCCCCATACATTATTTTTGGTCCTTCGAGCCGGATTCCACCTACGGAATCGAACTAGTCCGCGAGTATTCACCTTCGATTGTCGCGAATCTAAGCTCCGCGATCGTATGGTAATACCCGGTAATTCAGTGACTCTTCGGACAGTGTTTGACTCTCGCCCTAACGTGCGTGCATCGATAACAACACCATGGAGTCACGAGAACTCATTGAAGTGCAGAACACGATCATCGGTCGGATCGCGCGTGCTGTAGGAAATCTAGAGAAACTCGGCCCTGCGAAGATCGACACCAACCAAATCGAGACACGTCTACGAATGCTAGATGGTCACAGGAGTAAGTTTCAAGACAATGAAGCTGCGCTCATAGCGATCCGTGTCAAGGCCTCAGTTAGTGAACGAGCGGAGCTCGATAAATTGCCGTATTTCGCCGATGACTTGCCCTCGGAGTGCGAAGAATAGTATGCTATCGCCCAAGTAGCCATGCGCAACCTACTCGCCTCCCTTCGTCCACAGTCCAACCCGACGGCGGAGCAGAACGGAAGTCAGCAAGCATCATGAGCATCATCATCAGGATCGATGAGAGCCCGCCAAGACACCAATGTCAAACTTCCAAAGATTGATTTACCGAAGTTCGACGGTAAGTTCGAAAACTGGCTGGCGTTCCAAGACGCATTTGCAACAATGCACAGTGATTCCAAAGCGGCCATAAATCGAAAAATGTCATTATCTTATATCGGTCTGAGCATGCCTCTAAGTGATTCACAGGTTGACAAGCTTCTAAAAGCTATATATAGCATTGCAATTAGTTCAAATTATCAGTCAGTTTTGTGCATTGGAAGTGAGCGGTTGTCGAGCCTAAGTACCTGGACGAGTGAGTCAACGCAACTTAATCGCTTTCTCTTTGAGTGCCATCATTTCAAATCGACTATTTACACGTAGTGTTAACATGGAAGTGCAAGAGCAAGGTATGCACTTTTATTATTTACATATTTCATATAATATGATGTAGGTATAATAATAATATGTAGGTATAATTGAAGGTAGATTTTTGCTAGATTTTCTTTCATATGAACTTAGTTATTTTGATCTATAACTTTTCGCTGCCCTTTGCTGCACTTGAGATACATATTATTTTACAAAGGAGAATGGTCAGATTAAGGGCATATAGGTTTTATCTGCCTCTTGTTGCCTCTTCTTAAGTTAGGGAGTATCAAATTATTCATGTCCATAGTATAGAAAAAAGAGTTTTTTTCAATTCCGGTTTTTATGTCGTTTTAGGTACATTTTTCAAATGTTCTGTTTCGAGGATGACGATTTTCGATATCTGGCACTCTAAGGAGGGTAGTGCTAATGAAAAATTGCACCATATCCTTAACACTTTGACACAAACACCGCGTCTTTCGGATAACATCGAATATATTAATTTAGAGACATTAAGTGATAGAATTAGGAATATATGTAAACGAATTTCACATTACTGGGTAAAGTCCAAGCGTACTAAATCTAAATTGATAGAAAAGTATTCAGATTGGCTAAGTGTAGTTGAAAATATTGATATACTGCGAAGCATTGCGTTACGTATGTCTCACCAAAATGATGATGTCGAACCGTCAACGTCCTCTTCGCGTGGCCGTCCGAGGAAAGAATTTAACGAGGCCAGTAAGCGTGCAAGAAGGAGAAGATTGTCTGAGTTGTCTAAAATAGATACTTCTCTTATGAATACGTTAGTCAATGCATCAACTGCTACTAAAATCGACTCAAGCGAAGTTTTGTCGCTCATTGTCGAAGCTAAGTTAACTCGACACCAGTATCTGTTAGTTAAAAATTTTATAGACAATAAGGTCTCCAAAAACATTTTACCATGTTACCAAAATGTCGTAGAATCTAAAAAACACTGTTATCCTTCAGATGTAGCTGTTACTGAATCATCCGCCGAAGTCGAACTGCAAAGTTTACTAGACCATACTGCCAATCGGATTTTTGAGTCTCAAATAAATATTTTGGATAGGGTACCTAACGAGTCGCTAGATAAGATATCTCTGATAGGAAAATGGGGTTTTGATGGCAGTACCGGGCATTCCGAATATAAACAGCGTTTTTCTGATTCTACTCTTCAAGACAGTAGCATATTTGTTACCTCGTATGTACCACTCCAACTTATTTTGACAGCTGATAATGAGGCAAATTCAGTAGTTTTATGGAAAAATCCTAGGCCTTCATCAACTCGATATTGCAGGCCTATTCGCCTTCAATATTTGAAGGAAACGACTGCTGTATCAGTTCAGGAGGAAACATACTTCAAAGAGAAAATAAGAAACTTGCGGCCTACTGTCTTGAAGGAAAGAGATGGTGAATATCACATTACACATAGTTTGCAACTTACTATGGTAGACGGTAAAGTGTGTAATGCACTTAGCAACAGTGTTTCTTCACCTAACTGTTATATATGTAATGTCTTGCCTAGCGAGATGAACGACATTGATAAATGTTTAAATAAGGAAGTAGACGAGAGTAAATATGAATTCGGTTTATCACCTCTTCATGCGTTAATTCGTTTCTTTGAATATTTTATTCATGTGGCTTACAAGTTAGATATTAAGAAATGGCAAGCCAGATCTGCAAACGATAACATGCTTGTGGCTGCAAAGAAAAAATATATCCAAGCCGAATTTAGGGAAAGGTTAGGTCTTATTGTCGATAAGCCTAAAAGTGGCGGAAGCGGGACATCAAACGATGGCAACACAGCTAGACGATTTTTCTCGAATTCAGAAATTTCAGCTGAAATTACTGGAATCAAGAAGGAACTCATAGATCGTTGTTGGACTATACTTCAATGTTTGAATTCAGGATATAACATTAATAAGACGAAATTTAACGATTTTGCTTTAGAGACGGCTCAGCAACTAGTCGCCGAGTATCCGTGGTATTACATGCCCGCTTCCGTCCATAAAGTACTCATTCATGGTGCTCATGTTATAGATCACGCTTTGTTGTCAATTGGCGAACTATCTGAAGAAGCAGCTGAAGCGACTAACAAACATATTAAATCATTTAGACGAGATCATACACGAAAAATGAGCCGCGTTTTGACCAATACCGATTTAATTAATAGGCTTCTTCTCCATTCAGATCCTCTAATTTCAGGTTTACGAAAGTTATCTGTTAAGAAAAAAGATGTATTGTCAAAATCCGTGTTAGATTTGTTATGTATTTAAAGTTAATCGTTCTGGTAAAATGCAATGTGCTATAGATTATTAATTTATTTTCAGTAATTTTCTTTGTCTGTATTACGAAATTAAATTTTTTTCTTTAATTTAAGGTTAATGATAATACAAACAACCATTATTTATTCCCATTTAGCAGTAAAAGTCACACTATAAAATGTTTTTCATTTGTTGTCTAAAACATATAAAACCGTGAGACATTCTTATACCTAAATACATCATTTAAAAAAATTATCTACGGAAAACTCTCATAAATTATATAATTTATGTTCATATGATTATATTTTGACGTTTTAAATGAAAAAGGAATAGTTAGTTTAGAGTTACGCATTTATGGCCGCTTTAGCATGGGAGCCGAATCACTGTGCAATGATAGACAAGCATCAGGGTCTGTCAAATGTACAAGGGCTGCAGTATCTGCGGTCGGCTCTCATTGGCGAGGCTGCCAAAGTCATCGAGTCCTTTGAAACGACAGAAGATAATTACGCGGAAGCGTGGAACCTCTTAAAAACCACGTACGACAACAACAGGGTTATCATCAGGCGCCACATCGATCTACTCTTCGAAATTCCCGCGATTAAAAAGGACTATAACGGCGGACTCCGGCAATTGATTAATACCGTACAGCAACACGTTCGAGCGCTCAAGTCACTTGGAGAACCCGTGCAACAGTGGGATTCTCTGCTCGTTCGCCTCATCGAGACTAAACTCGACAAGGTTACTTTACGCGAATGGGAGAGGACATTAACGGATACGTCGATGCCCAACTACGAGCAGATCCTTATCTATCTACGACAAGCAGCTCTGTATTCGGACTCCGGATTATCCCCAGCAACGGTCGATCCTCCACTGAAGCCGAAGACGACCATCTCATCGCGAACAAAGGCGATGATCAAAGCGCACACCACGCAGACCAAGGAGGTAACCTGTGTCGGCTGCAAGGGTAAGCATTACCTTTTCTCATGCCTAGAGTATCGAAGCAAGTCTATCAATGAGCGTAAAAATATCATCAATCGGAGCAATCTGTGCTTCAATTGTCTGGGACTCCATCAACTCAAGGAGTGCCCTTCTCTCCGACGTTGTCAAGTTTGCAACGGCAAACATCACACGTCCATTCATCAAGCGTCTACTTCGGAGACGCCTCAATCAACGATCAGTGCCAACCCCTCCACAGGCACCGTTCCCAGTGCGAGTAACGGCGCTTCCTTAGCGAGTCACTCAGCGCAGCCAGCGTTGATCCATCGTTTTCCGATTCTTCTCGCGACAGCCAATGTCACCGTCGCGAATTCCGAGACCGGAGATTCTATAATAGCTCGAGCTCTGCTCGACATAGGAGCAGAAACCTCCTTCGCCTCGGAACGTCTTACTCAGCATCTCAAGTTGTCTCGACGTCACGCCGCGGCTATCCCAATCACTGGCGTTGGAGCTCAACAATCTGGATCAACACGTGGCATCATTTCATGTATCGTGCAATCATGCTTCTCATCAGATTTCTCTCTCCAGATCGAAGCCTTCGTATTATCACGGCTAACAGGTTTCCTCCCGTCGCGCCGGGTTCCGAAGGAGAATTGGTCCCATCTTAGCGGCCTTACTTTAGCGGACTCGACATTCGACCAGCTAGGACAAGTCGACATCATCCTAGGAGTAGACGTTTTTAGTCGCGTCCTCCTCACCGGCCGACGTGAGAGCACGCCCGGCACCCCAATTGCTCTAGAAACCAAATTTGGCTGGGTGCTGTGCGGCTCCATCCTGCCACGAGCAGCAGTTTCAGCGCACCACGCCAACGTACAAGATTCCCACTGCTGCTTGGATCACGAGCTACTGGATCTCATGCAGCGGTTCTAGAAGCAAGAGGAAGTCTCACTACCAGTCACACTCTCGCCAGAGGACGAGCAATGTGAACAACACTTCATTAACACAGTGTCTCGTGATTCGTCTGGACGATATACCGTTCGTCTACCAATCAAGGAGCCGTCGGTAGTGTTCGGAGACTCGCGAGCTCCAGCTCGCCGTATGCTCGAACATATGGAGGGACGCTTCGCCCGAGACACGAGACTCAAGGAAGCGTATTCAGAGTTCTTACGAGAATACGAGCAGCTAAGACACATGCGTCAAGCATGCGTTCCACCAGCGGTAGAGTCATCCGTCTTCTATCTACCCCACCATGGCGTTACCAAGGAGACGAGTAGCACGACGAAACTCCGCGTCATGTTCAACGCGTCTCAACGGACGGACCGAGGACGATCGCTCAACGGCAACCTTCACGTCAGTCCCAAGATTCAGACGGACCTCGCCGACGTACTTCTTCGATGGCGGCAGCACCGTGTCGCATTTACGTGTGACGTCGTCAAAATGTATCGTCAAATTAACGTACATGAAGACGATCAGAATCTGCAGCGCATTCTCTGGAGAGAAGGCCCAGATCAGCCCATCCAGAAATACCAGCTGCGTACCGTGACATACGGCCTCGCCTGTGCACCGTACCTGGCTATTCGGGTGCTGCGAGAACTTACCGAAGACGAAGGACGGTCGTTCCCCCTCGCCAGTCGGGCGATACAAGAGAGCACTTACGTCGACGACGTCCTTTCAGGCGCTGACGATGTCGCGCAAGGACGAGAAGTTATTCAACAGTTGATACGGCTTCTCATAGCGGGCGGCTTCGAGCTCCAGAAATGGACGGCAAGTCACTCCGAGCTGCTTAACGACATCTCAACCGAGAAGCGGGAAACCGCCACAGTCCTCGCGCTCGATCAAGATCCAGTTTTTAGAGCGCTCGGATTTGGATGGCAGCCAACGTCGGATGTATTCACATTCACGCCTCAGTCATACGCCATCTCAACACATTACACAAAACGGCAGGTTCTCCGGCAACTCGCTCAACTTTTTGATCCATTATGATGGCTTACCCCGGTTATCGTCACCGCCAAAATATTCATGCAAGAACTTTGGACGCTCGGACTCGGTTGGGACGACGAGTTACCGGCACCATACTCAAGACGGTCGAGCGACTTTCTCGAACAGCTCCCGTCCATTTCCAACATCGCCATCCCACGGTGGATTGGTCTCTAGACAGCGTCAGCTGCGGTCGAACTTCACGGGTTCTCGGATGCATCAAAGGCAGCATTAGGAGCCGTCGTATACCTTCGGGTATCATCCGGGAGCGAGGTACTAATTTCCCTATTAGCCGCAAAGACCAAAGTGGCTCCGTTAAAGGTCGTAACGATCCCTCGGCTGAAATTGTGCGGCGCGCTCCTCCTCGTACGTCTAGCTCGACAGATTTGCCGAGTGCTGCGATTCGACCACACGGTCATCCATCTGTGGACGGACTCCACCGTCACCCTTTCGTGGGTCAAGAGTCATCCAGCACGGTGGAAGGATTTCATCCGCAACCGAGTGACGGAGATCCAAGATTTTCCTCGGGCGCAGTGGCATCACGTGGCTGGGGTCGATAACCCTGCCGAACCCGCATCTCGTGGTGTCTTGCCATCGCAACTCCAGGACTACCCAATCTGGACGATGGATCCAGCTTGGCTATCCCAGCCAAGTGATAGATGGCCATCAATAGCGCCTGCTCAGGATCCAGCGATGTACCAAGAAGAATGCAAGGAGACCGTCGCTCATCACTCTGTGGTTCAGCATACAGCGGTGTGGGAACTCATTGAACGGTACTCGAGCCTAACGAAACTCCTCCGAGTTACGGCGATGTGTAGTCGCGCGGTGCATCGTCTTCAAGCTCGTATCGGAAAGGCTATAACTCCGAGCTCTGGAGCAATCTCTACCCAGGAATTGGAGAACGCTCAGGTATTCTGGATTCGAACTACACAGGACGCCTACTTCCATGACGACATCCAGTGTATTGCCTCCGGCAAAGGACTTCCTCGCAGCCACCCTCTGGCTCGACTTACGCCTCTTGTCGATTTCAAGGGAATATTACGGCTCGGCGGAAGACTAGCGCACGCGCAACTGACATTCGACGAGAAGCATCCCGTCATCCTCCCGCAAAAGTGCACACTTACCGCACTAATCATCGACCACCGCCACCGATGCACATTACACGGCGGAACTCAGATAACTCTCCAGGTTTTGGATTCTTGGCGGACGGGTTCCTGTTCGAGATTTCATTTGACGTTGCGTCGTCTGCGTCCGCCAACGCGCCGTCGTAAGTAGTCAACAGATGGGCCAACTGCCTCCCTCTCGCGTTGCCCGATCTCGACCCTTTCAGCACGCGGGAGTGGATTACGCCGGTCCATTCACGATCAAAGCTTTCAGAGGCCAGACGCAAAGAACGTATAAAGGTTGCATGGTTACATACTCATATTCGTGTGTCTTTCCGTGTCGGCCATACACCTTGAGCTGGTATCGGACTATTCCTCAGCCGGCTTTATCGCCGTGTATAAGCGGTTCATCGCTCGTATGGGAATCTGCGCCACACTCACCAGCGACTGCGGGCGGAATTTCGTTGGTGCCGCCGCCGAACTTCGGCGCCTACTTACAGAATCAACTACAGAATCGACCGCACTCGCCGACACCCTTGCAACCATAGGGACCGAATGGCGGTTCAATCCGCCTTCTGTACCGCACTTCGGTGTGTCGTCATTACCCCAGGCCATTTCTTGATCGGAGCCGCCATCAATACTTTACCGGAACCGTCTCTCACGTACCTGCCTGTACAACGACTGTCACACTGGCAACGCACGCGGCAGATGTTGGATCATTTTTGGACCCGCTGGAGGACGGAATACCTACAATCGCTACTCAACGGAACCAAGTGGCAGCAGTGCAGCGAAAACATCGAAATCGGGACGTTCGTCCTGATCAAGGATGACAATCGCCCCCCCAACGGTGTGGCCCCTCGGGAAGGTAGTAGAAGTACACCCAGGTTCAGACGGTCTCGTCCGAGTCGTGACACTCCAAACAAAGACGTCACGGATCAAGTGACCCGTTGCCAAGGTGTGTGTGTTGCCGGTGCTATCAGACGACTAAACATTGATTACTATCTAGGTATCAGAAATGTAACATGTAGCTAATTTCGCCATCGGCTGCGATGGCAAGGCGGGCGGTATGTTCTGACAAGCATGGGCTGCGAATGTAATCGCTTGTTTCGTGAAGCCAGTCGAATTCTTGCAATACCGCCTTGCGGTAAATCTCAACGCCACCACGATCTAGTCGAATATAGTGTTAAACAAATTCGAGCCTCAGCGTCATCTCGACCAGTGTTAAAATAAACAGTTTTGTTTTTCCGTCGTCATTGTAACGATAGTCTCGCGTGCGTGTACTTCGATCTTCGCCACAAATTTCAGTTTCTCGCATTAATCCGTTATGATAACCCGTTTTTAGTGCCCTGATTTTAGTTTAAATAAACCTTAATATTGTTAAACGAAGTAATCACGGCAGTTCACTCTTTCCCCATACAGGTAGAAACGTTACGATCGTACTCTTCAAGAATGAAAGAGTTCAGAGATTCCACCCTCACGGAGTAAAGAACGAGCCAATCTGATTTAAAGCGAACAATTTGTTTGTACAGAATAAATTTGCACTCTGAAAAAATTAATTTGTATTCCGAAATTTTCATTACAAAAGAGTAGGTAAGTATTTAAATTTGAAAAAGTTAATGCTTGATTCGAAATTACACTAGTCAGTTTTTCGCTTCCTCGGAGTGAAGCCTTATTCTCCCAAAGGGTCTCGCCGTATTTCCATATGAAAAATGCCCCGGCACTAATTAACTTTGTTAAACCTTTTATTTATTGCTTTTTATCCAAAATACCTCCACAACAAATTTCAGACCGCTAACTTCACGTACAAGGGAAATAGGGGGTTAACAACAATTAACGTTACTATTTTTTTTTCTCTGGAACTATAAAAGATATCAAAGTCGTTCAAAAACTAAATTGTAGGTCTTCGTGAGCAGTATATTATATATTTTTTCGACGGCATAAAAGCACTGTTTAAAGGTGTAAATTTAAAAAAATAGTTTTTGCAATGGAAAATTTATAACAATTGCTGGAGATACACCAACCAAAAAAATCATATAGAATCATCAATTAGTGAGCTGTTATATAAACAAATTGTCAAATAGTTTAATTTGATGGAAGACAGTAAAAAAATTGAAAAACCTTTAACGCGTTCACGCCGGCGTAGCGCGGTACTCAGTGCCAGCGTAAACGTGTTAATTCATATTATATTATGTATATTTATTTATTTATTAATTATGTATGCACAATATCTATATTGTTTTATAATATACATAATATACAATAATGTGTACAAAAAACAAATAATTCATATAATTTACATAATCTTTGTAAATGAGTTGGTTACATCAAATATAGTGGTAAATATTTCGGCAGGTCTAACGATTTTAGATTTTTTAGATTTAGCGGATACGTGACTAATAATAAATTACAGCAGCTATATGCGAACTGCATCCTGCTGTCCTACTGCCATTAGCACAATCAAAAGTAGTGTACCTTAGTATTTACATCCTTGTAACCTTTCACGTTTGGCTATTGCTGGGATTTTTTTCTTCACACATTTACGATAAAAATATTCCATAGGTAACGAAAATATAGCCAAACAACCTTGTTCCGTCGCACAATAAACGGACTTCTACATGTCGGTTCTTACCACTCGATATCGCGATCTATGTACCTCTCGAATCTAGAGTCAATCTCGCCATCAGTCACAACGGTGAGGCGGTATGTTTCCGTGAATCTAGGATACTAATGAGCTTGTAGCCCCGCGCCTTTCCCGAAAAGTCTAATTAACGAATGTCTTTCGCAGTACACACTCTAATAGATAGGTACCGCTATATTTCGAATGCTAAGTCAGCTTGTAAAGGGGAGAAATGACTTTTTGATATTGGTAAATCTACATTGGCATTAATATTTGATGGAACATATGTTAGACATGAAAAAAGTCGAAATAATGCTTATCAACGAAAATCTTATTCCGGACAAAAAAAAGTTCCACTGTGTAAACCTTTCACCATCTGCACAACAAAAATGGCTATATAGTTAATATAGCAGGACCATTCAACGGTACAATGAATGATGCCTCTATAATGAAAACCTTTTTAGAAAATGGATTAAAGTCTCTTTTGCAACGTGGTTATTTCTGCTTTGTTGATCGAAGTTTTCGTGATGCTGTAGAGAATATGGAAAATCTAGGATATAAGGTTTTTATGCCCGCTCTTAAGGGTAATCTCTCGTGCACAATTAACAACTGAAGAAGAAAATTTTTCGCGGTGGGTTACCAAGGTAAGGTGGGTCGTCGAGGCTGTTCATGGAGCCATAGGCCAAAAATTTCGATTATTACATAACAAAGTAGACAACAAGTTATTGCCTGTAGTAAAATCTTTATGCCGAATTGCTGGATTTTTAAACAATACTTTTGGAAAAAGGATTAATTCTAATCGGGAATTTGCCGACGAAATACTTAATTATATGAAAGAGCGTACAGTCCAGCAAAATACTTTGCAAACAGTGGTTGAAACGCAAAGTTTAAATCGCCGTAAAAAACCGTTCATGAAACTCTCTTCAACATGCCTAATAGATTTTCCGGAATTTACTGAAGACGATCTCAAGATACTATTTACAGGCACATATCAAATGTCACAAGCAATATGTTATCTCGCGGAAATAATGGATGACGAGAACACTTTAAATATCGAATATTTAATGGACTCTGAAAATATTATCAAAATTAAAGTTCGTTCACGCCATATAAATAGTAAAATGTACCAGTGCTACATTCAATATCGGCACAAACGTGAATAGCTACAAGGGTATCCTAAGATACACTTGTGACTGTGCTAATGGCAGTAGGACTGTAGGGTGCTGTTCGCATGTAGCTGCCATAATTTATTATTTGTCACACAGCCGCTATAAGTCTAAAATCGTTAGACCAGCCGAAATATTGAGAAATATATTTGACGTAACCACATTATGTACCACCGTTGAGGAGAATAGTGATGATGACTAAAGTCATGAACAGGGTCTGATAGTAGGACAGTAGGATGCAGTTTGCATATAGCTGCTATAATTTATTATTAGTCACGTACCCGCTAAATGTAAAAAATCTAAAATCGTTAGACCTGCCGAAATATTTACCACTATATTTGATGTAACCAACTCATCTACCAAGATTATGTAAATCATACGAATTATTGTTTTTTGTACACATTATTGTACATTATGTATATTATAAAATAATATAGATATTGTGCATACATAATTAATTAATAAATAAATATACATAATATAATATGAATTAACACGTTCACGCTGGCACTGAGTACCGCGCTGCGCCGGCGTGAACGCGTTAAAGGTTTTTCAATTTTTTTACTGTCTTCCACCAAATTAAACTATTTGACAATTTTTTTATATAACAGCTCACTAATTGATGATTCTATATGATTTTTTTGGTTGGTGTATCTCCAGCAATTGTTATAAATTTTCCATTGCAAAAACTATTTTTTTAAATTTACACCTTTAAACAGTGCTTTTATGCCGTCGAAAAAATATATAATATACTACTCACGAATACCTACAATTTAGTTTTTGAACGACTTTGATATCTTTTATAGTTCCAGAGAAAAAAAATAGTAATGTTAATTGTTGTTAACCCCCTATTTCCCTTGTACGTGAAGTTAGCGGTCTGAAATTTGTTGTGGAGGTATTTTGGATAAAAAGCAATAAATAAAAGGTTTAACGAAGTTAATTAGTGCCGGGGCATTTTTCATATGGAAATACGGCGAGACCCTTTAGAGGGCATATTGAATATTTTCCGTTGTCGGCAAGGTGCGTTTTAGACTTTTCTTTTCAAATTTAATTCTGGTAGAGTATTGACAATCCTCCAGTGCGTGTAAATGTTACGAGGGAGCGTGGCGAAAAACTCGAGTCGGTTTGAAAGGTCTGCTCTTAAGGTTGCTTTCAGCTGGAGTGACAGGGCAGACGAATCGAGAAGTCTTCTACCTAACCTTCGAGAAGGGAGGTTAACACACTCTTGCTAAAAGTCTCTAGTGGAAGGCAATAGAAAATGACGGAAAATGATACACGACGGTAAAAGTGGATTGAAATACCTATGTTATTAAATACACTGAAATCTATCTGGCTGATTGATATCACAGAATCACTTGTATTACTTTATATCATTTCATATCAAGGAGTTCTACGCATTGGTTTTATATGTATAAGTAGATATTATAGTTATTAATATAAGTTAATTATCGAATAAGTGAAGCGTGAATTCTTAAATAAAAGCAGCATAATATTGGCTCTAAGAAATCGCTCTTCAAAATGAAATTAATATATGCAAATATTTATTTATTCAAACCGTATAATCAATTTCACTTATTCTCTGGGCTAAAAGTGGGATAAACGCCCCAGTGTATTTAACTTTGAACGCCATTATTACAAAATGCAGTTAAGATATTCGGAAAATCAAAACCAGCTTATTTTATAGTAAACACATAGACAAACCTTTTTTATTTAAATTCTTTTTCGATAATTTCAATTGCTTTCAAAATAATCGATCTAGACCTTGCACTTCGATTGAAGCGTATTTCTCACACTAGTCCCTCATAATTATAAAATAAAATGATTGTGTTTGAAAATGGTCAGTCGTTTACATAACAAATTTGGAATTGGTTTAATTCAACTTATTCCACCAATAAATGCTAGAACGACTGAAAGAGGAAGTGGTCCCACGTCTCGAGTCGAAAAGTGCAGTGATACGCACTCGTACTTCATATTTTATCGACCGGAGAGCTCGAATTAAAAACATTCCAATTTATAAGATAAAAGTTTTCAGCGTCCTCTCATATACATACGTTGCTCGTAAAAGCGCGAAAGTCTCGCGCTGATGCAGACGCCATCGGATTCCCGCGACTGCAGCGCGGGAAGAAAATGAACATTGCGCGCGATTTCCGATAAATCGATGCGACGCTCGCCGCGGTGCAAAAAGCGCAGAATAGAGCCACGCGTGGATGCAAAAGCGTCGGTCTTCAATTCCGCGGAGCCAGAACCCACCATTTGCATATGAATCAGGATCGCAAGAGTCGGGGTTTCTCTTAACCGCGCGCACGCGCACTTGCGCAAGGTGCACTGATACGGGACAGAGCGAATCGTTCGCAATTATGGAAATCTCGCCGCGCGTTATACGCAGTATCTCCGCTGCGGGCGGAGGGGGAACTCGAATTGGCACGGGCGCGCGGAAAACGTCAAAGGGGTGGGAGGAGAAAAAAAAAGCTCGATGCGAGTGACGTCCGTAAATCTGACTCGTCGACTCTGATAAATCGGATTCCCGGGTCTGAAACTGCTAATCCTCGTTATACGCCTCTACTTTGTGTGTGAAAACGCCCCGCTTCTCGCGAAGTCCACTATCCATTTGCAAATGAATCCGAATCGGAGAAGGAGAGGGAGTAAAGAGAGGAGAAGAGAGAGAGAGAGAGAGAGAGAGAGAGAGAAGTGGACGGGGACGCGGAAAGTGGAACGTAAGGAAAAATTAGCAGGCGAAGCGGTGCGGTAAATGCGAACTAAAACGGATCGACGACGAATGCAACGATCGACGCCGCCAATTGCAGTGCATTTTACGACACGGAATAGATACTCGTATAAGGAGCGTATAATACAGTATCTCTTCTATGGTATCGAAAATCGCGTCGTTTAAGTGAAAAATTGAATACGTATGTCGTTTTTTGTAAAGTAGATCGGTAACTTCTTTTAATACATACGTTCCGTGCCGCGTGGGGCGTATACGACCCACGCTGAACTTTCCGTTCAAGCAACTTGGAATTCTCATTGAAAAACGAAGAATTCTTTAAAAAATGTATTCTAGAGTCAAATATAGGCATCTTATAATATCATGTATACCGCGTTAATAAATGAATTAAATGTTTGATTGTTATTAATAATAATAACAATAAAAAATTTAATTTATTGCTCTGTTGTCTAATACATATTAAAATGTATACCCTTTTCTGGCCAATTATGGCTTTGTAGAGGAAAGTGCCTTAATATGAAGATAGTTCCTAATATGGGGTAGTTAACTTTTGAGCAAGTATTAGTTCCCCGACATCTATTTTGTACATTGCATACTAATCACCGACTTGCCAGAAAGCGCCCATTCTCTTTTTGGAGCAAACATGCGTTCTGTTTTGACGTTTGAGGTTATAATAATTTTGTGTTGTAAGGAAAGTTTTCTAGTCGTGTTGCATTTTAGATGTTTAGGGAGATTTAAAGGTGAGTTTTAAAAGTTTTAATAATATCATTCTATATAAAATTTTGCGTAGTTTATGGAAATGATTTTGTGTTTTAAAAGAACACCACATTTTTTGCAAAAAGTCGGCCCTCTTAAAAATCTAATTTGCTCCTAATATGGAGTACCTATCAATTCCTAATTTGGGGTACCCCAAAGGCGAAGAATGGGTGATGTGTCAAGGCTGCTTCATGTGGAATCACGGTGAATGTGCTGGTTGTGAAAAAAGCCGGTATATTTGAGACTTTGGCGCTAGTAAATAGATTTGTTTTGCGTTCTTCTTAGGTACGTACATTTTTTGGTTCATAAGAAAAAAATCTTTTGTTAGATGTGGTTTTTCTATTTCATTTCCATAAATAAATAGTTCTTATACAAAAAACCCAAAATAATTTTAATTGACTTGAAAAATAAGTTAATTTTAATCAATTTTTTCCAACAGTGTATAATCATACTAATAAACATTTCTAAATGTAAAACTTATCTTCCAAGTAACACTCCAGTGTTATTAATTGACATAAACTTCCTTCTTTTTACACCCCATGAACTTAGTGCCACTGCATCCACTCTTTGCTCCCTCATTAAGAGCAGATCCGTCAATCCAACAGGTCCGACGACTGAATCCAGTCGAACATCGCTATACGATACAAATGATGCCCTCGTCGGACATTCGTCATTCGTGTTACATTTGACAACGCCCGTGGGCTTTGCCCATACAAATATTCGTTATTCATTACGCGTAGCGGGCTTCAGATGAACATCGAGTGTTCGATAATTCCAAAAATCGACAATTCGGTTTTTATTTTCGCATTATTCCCATACAAGCATTTGGCGAACGTTCGCCACTTGCGCGTAGTGTACTTGACAATCGTTGTCGCACTTAGTAGGGTGCACGGAGGAAAATGTTCGTTAAAAATTACCACGAAAATCACGTAACCATGGGACAGGATGTCAACAACTAAATTTTTACTGTAGACCACGGTACAATTCATCTATTCCTCGCTCTATTTCAGTCATTTGTTTTTTTGAAAAAACAGTCAATCTTACCCTGAAGCATATTATGAAAAAATTTGGTCATTGACATCATCATGTAATCATGTAAGTGTGTTTACAAAATATCATATATGGGGAAAGTTGGGACACGTTAACTTATTAATATTACAATATTGGTTGTTCGACTGATTATTTCATTAAGAGTTAATAGTTCTTAAATGTGCCGCATTAGTAATATTGATTTTTACAATGTCTTCTAAAAATATTAGTTTTCTTTCACGTTTTAGTTTTTCTAGATTTTCCTGATTTTATATTACCTAATTGTTCTCTATAAAGACTATGTTTTCATAGACACTAATACATGTTAATTGTCAAATGTAATAAAATTAATGCATAACAAATAAGTTTCTTTTTTATTTTAACTTCTTTGGCTAATTTCTAACTCTGTCATCAACTTATCCCACTGAGGTGCCCAACATACCCCGCTAGTGGGGTACGTTGAGCAACTCAGACTATGTTGGTTTGAAATACGTTTTCATAATTATGGATGTATTATATGTATATATTAAATTCAAAATTATATTATTCAATATTATAAAGCCAGATAGCTATACAATGATCCTTTTGACATACTTATTAATGTTGTAGCATAAATAAGTTTTTGTTTAATAAGTAATCAAGGAAAAAGTGGCACAACTATCCCCACTCTACCCTACTTCGAAAATCGAGGTACCTCCGCCTCTTCCAAAGCACTCTGTGATGCGCTTACCGCGCAGTTTACATCAAGCCATTAATTACCGTTCATTTAGAAAATGAAATGGACCAATAGCATGCATATACTCCAGCCAGGTACGCGTGAGTTGTACAGGGACGATAACGACCGACTGTCCAAACATCAGACAAGTGTGTACACGGGTATGAGTGTTTGTCAAATAAACTTTAGTAGTGTAGGAGGAGTCGCGCATGAAACCCCTGTACTATTGGCAGTAAGTCAGTATGCGCGAGCATTTACACGTCCGCCCAAACGCGAATATTGTGTAGACGTAGCGTGTAGTGGTAGAGCGAATCGAGGTGCGCGCGTGCAGAGATAGATTCCGATAGCGCGAACCCCGTGTCGGAGTCGTTATCAAATTAAAGTCGCCGTCGTATCACTCCCCCGGTCTCGATGCTCGGATTTGCATATGAATTCCGGATCAGCGAACGGGAGAAAGGGAGGGCACGTAGGAAGGGGGGTGAAAGGGAGATGCAACAAAAGGTGAAATTAGCATCATCAGTGCGGTAAAGGCACCTAGTCGGGCGGGGGGATGGATGCTATCTACTCCGGCAGTGGTTAGTGGCGCGCGGGTAAGGCGAGGTGAGCTTTAGTCGAGACGGGAGATGCGCGCATTCATCGACGTATGCGCGGAGCGAGCAACCGAACCGCCGACCTATCTGGACATGCCGCGTCCGCGTTTAATACATTCGAGGAACGATATTGCTCTTAACAGATCGTATACGGAGCCGGAGAGTGGCTGCTGCGCTCCGCGGCGGTTCCCTTTCGCCTTTTTTTTTTATATGGAACCGCGTACAGAGACCGCGCGAAGCTTCGAGGAAACGAGAATTCACGCGCGCCTGTATGCGTATACTTTCTGCGCCATAGACGTTATTTTCCGCCCGTCTCGATTGTACATGCATTTAATGTAATCACGATAATTGCGGTGTACGAGCTGATGAATTAGTACGCAATCGTTATTACAATTAGGAGTTACTTATCGCGCGTGATGGAATCGCGATGGAAACCCCGGGTGGAACGCACGATACCCATGTTTAAATGCAAATGAGGATTATACTCGTGGAAGTTGGGTACGTATATATATATAACGAACGCCGTGGGACGGCCATTTTCTTGCGCGAGGGCATCAAGGTTACATGATTTATTGAAACACGAAGATAACGCTTCCATTATACTCGAATATTTTTTTACACCTAGGAACCGTCCTTCTTTAACACTAGATTTACCGAATGGTCGCGCTTTATAATACGGTCGTTTTGCCGGGTGATTATCTCGTTATCCGTGGATTTTTCGTCCACACTGCTATTGAACTTTTTTGTAGACCGAAATGTGCTCTACAAAAAAGTATTCTACCAATTTTGTCAGAAACTTCACGGGTTACGAAATAATCGAGGTTGAATGGAACTTTGAATAAGACACTAGTCAAATTGACTGCCTGCGGTAAATCTAGTGTTAAATAATGTAAAAAGTCTACCAATTCCAAGTTAACTAATTTGAATTTAAAAAATGGCTTGAGAAGAAACGTTACGTTATTTCGTGAAATTGAATTTTTTTCGCGAATATTGAACCGAACGAATATCATTTGTGGCATATGGACAGCTCTACTGTGTGAAACCATCTATACTCAAGAGACATTTCTACAATAGTACAAGTTTATGAAGGGAATTCAACCATGGTTACTTCCCTACCCAATCTCAAATCAACCTTTAATAAATATAGGATCTCTCCAAAGGATAGGGATCATGTGTGCAATTTAACGAGTTGAAATATATATTTGGAAAACGAATGACGATATAAGTTTAACATTTGATGCAAGAGCGATTGGGTCTCGAACCCAACCCGTTCAACGTCCGCACTTCAACTGCCCTCTTCTTACGCAGTCTCCGCATTCGAACTCCGTTACGGATAAATTAATATCCGCGCCCGAACCCTCGCGACCCAACACTCCGTCCTTGTATACGAATCCTAAAACTAGACTAAATTGAAATTTGAGCTCTCTAAACACTGGCTCCTTTCTTTCCCTCCTCGCCGATGCTCACTAACCCTAACACTCGAGCCCACGCGACCCGACACTCTTCTTAAAACTAGCATCTTAAAACTAAACGAAAACGAAATCGAAAAATGAAATCTGAATACCAGTTTCTTTCATTCCCTCACCGACGCTCGCTACACTAATACTACACTCGGCCATCCTGCAGGGTTGTATCGTCCTCGATACACTTATCTCCATCGTTGTCGTCGGATTCGGCTTCGTCGTCTGTTTCGAAATCAAACGTCTCCTTGTTGGACCACGGTTTCATGAAGTCAGCCGCAGTACTCGTACGATTTGGACCCTCATGAGTCCCAATTTTCTCCACCACAAGTACCGATTTTTTCTCAGTACCGTCACGACTTTGTACGGTCCCAAGAACTTTGGATATAGTTTGAGACCGCTACCAAACTGACTTCCTTGGATTGCTACGATGTCTCCGACTTTGTACTGGGTAGCTTCTTTCCTCTTGCGATTGTACGTCCTTCTGTTTTCTTCCTGCATTGCTTGCAAGTTCGTTCGTGCCTCGTCACGTAACGCATTGCGTTGATTCTCATAATTTTCGATAATTTCCTTATCAATCAACTCTTTCAGCTTCACGTCGTCTTTTAGCTTCATGTTGGTTCCAATCAGCAATTCGAAGAGAGTTTTTCCGATACTGCGATTGAACGATGAGTTCAAATGTTGTTGAACTACGTCGACATGCTTGTGCCATTCTGCTGGATTTTCCAGTCACATTTTCGTCAAAATAGCAATGATGCAACGATTCATTCTCTCCACTTGTCCATTCGCCCTAGGAATGCCTGTGGTGATTAGCACGTGGTCAATCTTCTGCTCTTCACAATACTCTCGAAAAACTTTAGAGGTAAACGCCGAACCTCTATCTGATATTATACGGCGTGGATTTCCAAACGTAACCGCTTGCTTCCTCAGACGCGTCACCACTTCGTCGGCCGTCGTAGATTTGGTTGGATACAGCCAAGTAAACTTTGAGAATGCATCCACAACAGCAAAAATATGATTGTAGCACTTTTTCGTAGAAGGCATGGGACCAAGGTAGTCCACATGGTACGTATCCTACGGCGTTTCTCCTTTACTAATAGGATTTAACAGTCCTTCGGCTTTTCCCTTCTTCTTCTCACTCAACAAGCAATTCACACAGTTACTGATGAACTTCTGAACTCGTTCTCTCATCCGCGGAAACCAGAATTCTTGTGTAACAGAAGATGTTCCATTTTCTTGAATCCAAAATGTGCTTTCTCGTGGGCTTGCCGAAAGACCTCGTGTTGCATCGATCTTGGGACAACTAGCTGTTCTCCTTCTTCATCTTCTCTGTAGAGTGCACCGTTCGCTACCAACTTGAATTTCCTGTTGTCGCCTTTCTTTGTTTCTTCTATAATCTTCCACAGCTCTGCATCGTCTTCTTGAGCTCTTTGAATTTGAACGATCGACGTGTCTTTGCTACCATCAACGCAAAGTATACTGACCGGATTTATGCTCAACGCGTCCACATGGCGCATGGCCGTCGCTGAGCGATGTTCGACCGTGTATTGGAATTGTTCCATCAACAATACCCAATGAGCAACTCGTAAGCACGTATCCTTCTTTTTGACTGTCAATGCAAAAGCTTTGTAGTCGGTCACGATTTTAAACGGGATTCCAAGCAGGTAAACTCGGAAACGTTTCAACGCTTTAATGGCTGCTAATACTTCAAGTTCGAAGCTTGTGAACTTCTCTTCGGCTGGCGACGTTTTCCAGCTCGCGAAGTAAATCGGATGGAAGAGACCGTTATTGGCGTCCTTCTGCATTAAAATAGCTCCCAAACCTCCACTACACGCGTCCATGTATAGCGCAGTCTAGGCACCCACTTGATAGAGACGTAGAATTGGCTTCTCAATCAACCCCGTTTTTAATTGTTCGAACGCAGCTTCCTGTTCACTACCGAATACAAATTTTACGTCTTTTTTTAACAAATTACGCAACGGTCTTGCGGTCAATGCAAAATGCGGAATGAATTTTCTGAAATAACCGGTAAGCCCGAGGAAACTTTGCACTTGTTTCACTGTTGTAGGCTTTGAAAATTTTGCCACAGCTAATGTCTTTTTTTTCGAGGGATAGTAACGTTCAGCTTCTATTATAAATCCCAAGAAATCTATACTTTTCTTCAACCACTTACACTTTTTCCAGTTTATTTTCAGTCCGAATTCTCCAACAGCTGTTAACACTTTCTTTAATTTCTCTACGTTTTCCTCACTCGTTTTGGTAGCAACAATCAGATCGTCCAGGTTGCTGGAAACTGTACCGTCGGCAATCAACTCTCTGAAGATCACACGAATATGTCGTTGGAACACGGCTGAGGAATTGCAGAGTCCAAAAGGGACCTTTAGAAACTCGTATTGCCCGTCTGGCACCACGAATGACGTAAATTTCACACTGTCTTCATGTACCTTCACGTGTAAAAATCCGTCTTTCAAGTCGACCGTAGTGAACACCTCAGCATCTTGTAGACGATCCAGTTGATCCTCGATTAATGGTAGAGGGTTCCTGTCCTTAATTATTTTCTTATTCAACATCCTATAGTCGATACACAGTCTCCATTTGGCTTCGCTACCAACACGATAGGACTAGCGTAGTCCGATGAACTCGGTTGAACAACACCGTCTTTAATCCACTCACGGATAATGTCATTTACAATGCGACACTCTGCTCAGCTGATAGTCGGCGCGCTTGCTGGTACACCGGAATATCGTCTTTCAACACGATTCTCATTTGAACGCCACTGTTCTTCGTTTGCCTCGGATCATAATTCTCGATAAAATTTTTTACTTCGGCTTTCAAGGAGTCTTCCACCACGTGACTCAGGTCAACGTCATAATCGTCATCTGGTTCATCTAACACGTTGATATTTAATACTTCTTTCCAACCTGGATCGACAATTTCAGGTTCCGCCTCTTCTGGTTCCAGTTTCACGAGTCTCGCACGTCCACGGCGCAATCTTAATTCTCCGAAATGCGATAATTCACCACCGATAAAGAAATCATGGGGTAGATAATGGCCCGGAACCACTTCGATTATCAATGTAAACTCGATTCCGTCCATCACAATATCCGCTTCGAACCAACCGATTGACTTGCGACTCGACGCACCGACACCGTTAAACGTCACTGCTTCCAATGTCAATTTTGGAGCTCCAAACTGAGCGTAATAATTCAAACGAACCAAAAGAATGTCACTTCCAGGGTCAATCACGGCAACTTTAGATTTTCCCATAATCAACACTTCTTTATAAGTCTTTCTGTCCCCCAGCTTTTTCCTATCACTCGAACCGACGGCGTCGACGCGCACTTTGGCAACTTTTTACCCGTTTCATCACCGAACTTTTTTGCTTCACTTGTACACTTAGACGAAACATGCCCAAACTGTTGACATGCAAAACATTTGGGTCCTCTGTCCTTGTTTGGGCAGTCTTAGCTCAAATGCTTCGTACTGCCGCAATTAAAACAATTCTTCTTTTTGACGCCGTCTCGCTTATCCTCTTCTCGCACTTGACTATTTTGAGATAACTGATTTGCTTTCGTCGTCTTATCAGGAGCCTTCACAGACACTTCATTCTTCGAATTGCTCTTTTGATGCTCGTATTGTATTAATTTTTTTCTCAGCTCTTTAATCGTCGTCGCCCCGTACAAAATAGATTTGTTAGGTTCCTCATCTTGAATGCCGTCTATTATGTACTGTATTTTAGCCTCCAGTTCGATTTCACTGTGGCTGGCAATCTCTAGAACACGGTACACATACGTCTGGTACGACTCATCACCTTTTTCCGCACTGCACCGAGTTTTTTGTGCGCCTCTTTGCTATTCACTGTTTTCGAAAATTCCTCCACCAACGACTTTCTGAGTTTCTTCCAACTTTTCGCGTGGCACTCGAAATTCGCGAATAATTTTGCGGAACCGCGTAACAGTCTTTTTGTGTAAATCTCTTTTTGAGCTTCCGTCCACTGGCACAACTCCGCAGTTTTCTCCAGGTGGACCAACCAACGATGAATATTTTCAGCTCCGTTTCCGCTGAACGTTTCCAGCGCATCTTCTACGTCTTTGAACGTTAATGTCGTTCGCTTGTCGTAACGAATTTCACGCACATCAGTAGACACAGCGGTAAGAGTCACACGTACGGGCTCTCGTTTCTTCTTCTTTTGGCGAATCCGCGTTTCTTCTTCCTCTTCTTCCTCCTCTTCTTCGTCGTCTTCTTCCTCTTCTTCGTCGTCTTCTTCCTCTTCTTGTCGTCTATTTCCTCGTCGTCACCACTATCAACCTCTTCGTCGTCTTCTTCTTTTTCAGAGTCACTACCTTCCGTTGGTAACTCGTTCATCGTCAAAGATTCTAAGTCCACTTCACCAGGATTTTCGTCATTGTCACTGGCCCTGAATTCTTCATCTTCTTTCTGCTTATTACCACCTTCTGGCTTCTTCATCACTTTCTTCTTTGCACCTTTTCCAACTTCTTTCGACGTCGAAGCCTTTCCATCTTTTACCGGCACTTTGGGCTCCACTACTTTCTTCGTCTTCGTCGCGTCTTTGGTTTTGGCAGCGTCTTGAAGTTTCTTGTCGGTGAGTGTAAGATCTTCGGGATCTGTCAACACTCCACCATTTGCGTAGGCTCGTCTTAGCCTACCGACTAGTGTTGCTTTGTTCCCCTTCATCGATAGCTTCAGCCCGTCTAGCTCAGCTCGAAGTTCTTCCACTGTCAAGGTCTCCAGACTCACTGCCCCCTCAACTGGATCCGACATCGTGATAATTTTTCGTCGTTGGCCGTCTGCCTATCATGAGCTTCACCGTCTTCAACTTTATCGTCAACTTTTCACTTTCAACTTGAAATTAACTCCGAATGCACAGGTAAATCGCACCTTTGGCCAGATCCCGGACGAGCCCCCAATTTGTAGGATCTCTCCAAAGGATAGGGATCATGTGTGCAATTTAACGAGTTACAATATATATTTGGAAAACGAATGACGATATAGGTGTTACATTTGATGCAAGAGCGATTGGGTCTCGCACCCAAACCGTTCAACGTCCGCACTTCACAACAGTCCTCTTCTTACGCAGTCTCCGTATTCGAACTCCGTTACGGATAAATTAATATTCGCCCGAACCCTCGCGACCCAACACTCCGTCCTTATATACGAATCCTAAAACTAGACTAAATTGAAATTTGAGCCCTAAATACTGGCTCCTTTCTTTCCCTCCTCGCCGACGCTCACTAACCCTAACACTCGAGCCCTCGCGAGCCGAGACTCTTCTTAAAACTAGCATCTTAAAACTAAACGAAAACGAAATTGAAAAATGAAATCTGAATACCAGTTTCTTTCATTCCCTCACCGACGCTCGCTACACTAACACTACATAAATCACCATCTGATGACAATTCTACCAGAAGGAAATCTCTCCACTGTGATATCTGTGTCAAGACATATGTATACTTTTTGGGTAGAGATGTCACAGAGTGGAGAGATTTTTTTCTGGTAGACTAGTCGTTAGATGGTGATATATTAAAGGTTAAGTTGAGATCTGATGGGAAAATAACCGCGGTTGAGTTTCTCTCATAGACTTCTGCTATAGTAGAAATATCGCTTGGATAGAGATGATTTGAGTAGAGATGCCCATATGCCATATTTGTTTCAGAGAAAAAATATACCCATTGCTGGAATCCAATAATCATTTAGTACGTACTAGCAAATGTATCGTCATTCGAATCGAAGAATTTCCTTCCTCGCTGCGCGGCCGAGGAAAATTCGAGTAGATCCAGGGAAGCGGAAATTGTGAGATTAACCGGAATTCGAGCAATCATACGAAAGCATTGGAATATACCATGCCGAGAGCGCGATATGTAACTACGGGCAACGCATACGTAGAGACGCGTGTACAGCTCGACCGACGTCCATTATAAATAGCTAATAACTAATATACCCCTTGGCTGCAATCCGCTCGCTATCCGTCTACTCGATTTCACGTCGTGCACGACTTTGTTTTATCCGCCCTGACGAGCTTCACCGCGAGAGCATTGGAGCACCGCAGATGGGGGACGATACGTACCCATCGGCGAAGCGCTCGGAAAAAAAGCCTCGGTATTTGCTACTTTTACCGAGGTAATTTAATACGTGCGAAAACCGCCGCACACACAAGGGAGGTAATGAAATAGACTGTGATACGGCGAACAACTGCGGCGGGCGACGTCGAATCGAGCGTATCTACGGCTCTTTCCGAATGGGTACATGAAAATCATTTCACTCTCGGAGTACATTGCAGCCACTCTGTTACGGCGGAGGAGGAGAAGAAAGTATCGACGAAGACCGTATGTACTTATACCGGGTGTTCTCAAACCTCTGACCCAGAGGAAAACCGTATGTTCATTTAAAAATTACGAACATAATACAATTAATTTTATTGTAATTCGTTAAGAATTTACGGAGAAATTAATTATTAAAAAGTAATTAATATTTTGAATTTATTTGGCATTGATGACGTCATATCAAGGCTCATAAAGATAATCGTAATTGCTATCGTTATTATAAACATTATCTTCGTGAGCCTTGATATGACGTCATCAATGCCGAATAAATTCAAAATATTAATTACTTTTTAATAATTAATTTCTCCGTAAATTCTTAACGGATTTTAATACAATCAATTGCATTATGTCCGTAATTTTTTAAGGAAGGGTTTTGTAGGGTTTTCCTCTGGGTCAGAGGTTTGACAACACCCCGTATATACTCAGCTTCGCGTTTGAGAGTGTCGTTGCTCTTGAGAAGTCGAATTCACCCGGCAGTCATTTTTTTGAGAGAACGTATCGAATATTTTTGTAAATCTCTTATAAAAATTCTGTGGATCACGGAAAAACTGTTACCAGTCAATTTTACTGCACTTACAATAAAAGAGGTACACATAAAGGTTTTTGGATGTTTCTACTATGTGTGTGTGTGTGTGTGTGCTGTGTGAATATATTTTTCTTAGAAACTGGTAAATTGTACTCGTAGTATAAAGTATCACGATTGAATGTTTTCAATAGGCAAATTACTGTGTCGCACTGTAAAAACATATAAAAAATCCTCACGTGTACCTCTTTTATTGTAAATACAGTAAAATTTACTGGCATCAGTCCTTCCGTGATTTACAAGTAGATAAGCCGACAAAGTTTGAGAACTGATAACTTTCAAGCGCAGATGATTTATCCTTTAACAGTCGATGATCGTAACTGTGTTACGACTTCTTTTAGTAAGTAATGATAAACATTCTTGAAAGGAAATCTTTCCGCTATTTATAATCGGAATTTATAAATAAACATTTCTCAAGTCGCAATTTCGATTAGGTGAACTCCAATAAGCTTATTTAGGGTAAGAGTGGGATAAACGTCCTAGTTGAAAGGCAAGCTGAAAATCGATTAGTTACAGTTAAAAATAGTTGGAGATATTGAGAAAAAGTTTCAGTGGAAAATATTTGTCTATTTTTTACCATTAGAAAGCTACTTTCAATTAATCGCATATCTCCACTGCGTTTCGAGATAATCACGTTCAAAGTTAAGCGGAAGCTGGAGCGTTGATCCCAGTTTACTATCTTGAAATTTTAGCTATGAATATCGCCTTCAATTTTCAATTTGGAAATAATGCTGCATTAATTCAAAAGTTACCGAGAATTGGCAACTTTAGAACTATAGTGCTGCATGGAGCTATGCACGCAATTACTGTCGAATACTACTACCCACCGAACAACTTCGGGTTGAAAACTTTTCCTAGTAATTCTCCCGGTGAGAAATTACGCTACAGGGAGAACCGTGAAAATTCCTCCACGACCGTGTCGGTTTCTTTCCCCGGCGCATGTATACTGAACGCATCGTACGATGTTAACCATTCTCTTCTCGAGTCCATTTCGACGGGTCAGCCTGCACGTGACGATGTACTGCCGCAAAGACCATCACGCTTCAAGAATCTCCGGAACGCACAACGTGACATTTCACGCGTCGACGAAGCACCAAAGCGGAGGAGGTTCGATCGATAGCGGGGTTTGCGAACAAATCGTCCTTGCGGTGCACGTAGCAGGTGCACCACGAAGGTGATACAACGAGCGGAACCGAATTTCGCGTTTAATTGGACTATGTATAGGGGACATTCCATGCGAACACGACCACCAGCTTAGTCTTATTGTCACGGATTTCGCCACGTATTGCGTCTACTCGCAAAATCCATTGCAGTTCTTTTTTTTTCACTCTGTGGAATATCCAATGCAATAGTGTCCAGATACAGTCTAGGGTCTTTTACTATATTTGTTTCTCCCTGTGTAAAAAAAAAGTATGGCTAAAGTATATGCCGGAAGTCTGGGAAAAGTTCAACCAAAAAAGTATGGCTATGGATCGTATCCCAGACTTTGGGCCGGTAAACGATGCGGTCTTCAATTATGTCGTTTGTACGAGGTTATGCTGTAATCGATGTTTGTTCTGGTCAGTTGATATTATTTCAATTTATTATGTTACTAACCTCTCAAATTATTATTAATAAACTATATTTTAGTATTGAACAAATCATTATAGTTTTATAATGAAGAACCCATACAACAGAATTGAATCAAAAAGGTACAGATAAGTCGAGTAAATTTTACTTTTCAGCCGATATGAAAAAATTGTCTGGCTGAAAATCTGGAATACAATTTGTAGCCATACATTTTCGGTTCAATTTTTCCCAGACTTTTGCCATACTTTACCCATACTTTTTTTACGCGGGTTATAATATTGAGACGATGCTCGAGATTTTAATATCAAGTATAGATCCGTTTCCAAAATGTTAATTTAAAAATACACAAAAAAAAAAGAGTATCGTCGAACTAGCAAGAAAAATATTGCAGAAATATTATTGCACTAGCAGCAATTGTGATTACTATCAGAGCACTAATATATTGTAATATGAAAAAATATATTATTGCTAAACCATTATTGCTACACTCTACTACCAGAACTAGAAACTATCGTTGACTAAACGATCGAAATATTGCAAACTATTATTGCAGTAGCAGCAATAATGATTGTTATCGAAGCACTATAACATTGCTTGCTGTATGAAAAAATATATTATTGTTATGAAACGTTATAGCTATTCTACAATACCCGAACAAGAAAAATATCGTTTGTCTATCAATGAAATATTGCTCATATATTATAGCAATATAACTGCTTTAAAAAACGCAATACACATTTGGATAAGAAATATTCTAGAAATAACAACATGTCTCGCAAACGGTTAAACAGATGGGCATTACACTTTATACCATTTTTATGAGTCCCGGCAAGGTCTATAACTTTAGTAAGAATAAAAATAGCGCGTTCCATTTTAATTAAATCAAAGTGACTTTCACATATCTCGTAAATAACTCGTCGCAACAAATATCGCTGAAAGTATTAACGATATCTTTTTGCAGATTAATGTTAATAATTACGTATTGCTCAGAAACCTGGCAACAATAATTGTATGTTGTATATAGTATTGGTAAGTATAGCAATGATTAATTATTAATCATTGCTATACGTACCAATACTATATATTCAATATGTTGCAATAATTGAGAGCAAGGAAGTCAAACCTCATTGCTCCAGCGCTTTACAATAAAATATTGCTTCGATATCTTAAAATAATATATTGTTGCAACACTTAGCAATAGTGTGTTGCTTTTACATTTAGCATTGTTACAAATTTTAGTATAGCAATAAATTCCGCTGGTTGAGGACGAGCAATATTTTAGTGTTCGTCTAGCAATATTATTGTTCATTTTTTTTCGTGTACAATCTCGAATAATATTCCTAAGCGTCATAGAAATTCCAACAAATATATAGGTAATATTATATAATGGCAGATCTGAACACTTCAAATTTCAGCCACACTCGAAATCAGCGTCCGGCGAACATCCGCCGCGGAAGGGAACGGTCCAAACAAACAGAAACGGAGACGAGGAAAGGCGACCTATTTCCCGCGCGCGCGGGCGCGATTCCCGGGTGACTGTACAACGATCTCCTCTTCGCTTACGCGTCGCGTCTCCTATATCTCATTCCTCGCGTAGAGCCGACGTTCGTTATAATTCACCTAAGGTTAACGAAGATACCATCTCGAGATAGATGAAGGGACAAAAGAGGCGCAGGCAAGCGGAGCACTCCCGCCGTGGTCCCTTATAAAAGTGCAGCGAGGAGGCATGTCCCGCGCCGCTGTGCCGCATATTATTACGCATCTTTTTTAAATTAACGCAAGCGTATATTATGCCACAGATGCAGGCCAGGCCGCGTCGAGTAATGGGAACAAAAAACTCCCAGGGTTTGTAAAGCTGTGCGACATTACGTATAATTATAGCGACAGCAAGAAGCGGGCTTGGGTTAAAACTTATGATAATAGGGTACGTAGTAGGTACCTACGTCGGTAGGTACGCGGAACGTGCGCCCCCCCCCCCCCCCCACTACTGCAGTTGCTCCTCCAACCCCCGTGCAGACGTTGGTACGACCAACCCCGCGTTTTCTCGTCGTGTCTCCCTTCCTTCTTCCTCGCTCTTTACTTTCGCACCACGTCACATCCCTGTTGCGACATCCGCCGAATGTTTCATTTTATGAACAGAGAGAATGGTGTATATTTACTCATAAATACCTGCGCGGTTTCACCGCGGTGGCCTGTCACGCGATGAAACGTTAAACGCTCCGAATGGGATCTTCGCAGCGTACGCGCGGTTAGTGACGCCAACTGCCACAATTCGCCTCGCGGACCGATACATAGGTATGTATACATCGAACCCGATCAAGAGTAGAGACGTATCTCGGAAAGACGCGAGAGGGCTCTCCTCCGAAATTGATGATGATCCTCGCGCGGTCCGACTGAAAGCCAAGTTGATGGACCAAATGACGATAAGGTCGCGCGTGAGAGGGCTGCAAGTCACGGGGTGGATGGGCTGGTGTTACGTGGAATACAAATTTCCGAATGAGTAATGACACGGCGTTTCCGTTTCATTCTTCACGCACTTCTTGGCCATCACACACGCTTCGCCGGCTCGGCGAACACGCGCGGTGCGTGCTCGCGTGTGATATCCAAAATTTCGGTTCTTTCTTCCGCCCCCGCGACTCTTGAGATCACTCGCGAACGCGTCCGCGAATAAAGGGGGAGTGGGTATACCGTTCGATGAATATTATAGCGTGCGCGAGGGAAGATAGAGCATTGATTCTTTTCCGACTATAACGCTCGCCCCCTCGAGATCAGTTAGGTTACCGAGTCCCGCGGATGAAAAATAACGATGTCCCTACGGGGACGGGACACGTGCGCTACCGACGCACTTTTTCCGAACTGGTAAGGCTCTGGTGTAAGCGTCGCCGATAAGGTATCGAAGGACGCGAGGGAGAAAGCCGATTAGAGTCATTCTGAAGAAATTTTATGGGGGAAGTTTTTTGAACTTTTAGGACTCGGATATCGAGAAGCGATTTTGGGTATTGCGGGTAATTGTAATATCGATTGCAATACCAGCCCCTGCCAGTAATTTTTGATAATATAGAGTATTGAATCGTTAAAGCCTTGGTGTCATTAATCATAAATTAATCGCGAATACTTCTAATATTTTTTTTCATGATTCTGTCGGGTTTATTCGCGACCAGTTTTTAGGTACATTGGAAAAAGTTGATATTAATGGAAATATCATTTTATACATCAATCGTTCTAAATTTCTATGGTATTGCTTTTTATTACACGAAGGCACGTTGATCAGTCCATCAAATGTACTTAAAACGTTCCAACTTTCATAATTTTTTTTTATAATTTGAGTAGGATGAACTTTTAGCGCGTTTAAAATGGTTCTTGTAAAATTTTTTCAAATGTTCTTGAAAATCCAAATGTTATTTTTATGCAAGATTATATTTCAGCGTTAAGTTACAATAAACCTAAATAAATATTCCTCGCGCTTTTAATTATAATGCTTGTTGAAGCAGAGAAGCATAAATAATAATTAGCGATCCGATTTAGGTTTCAAGGTTTGAGATCATAAATGCGAGTTGACTAATTACTGTGAATTTTCGTGATTACAAATAATTCGCTGCAGCCTCGATTGTATGCATTGGTGCGCTTTCACGATATTTCGATTTTTCGTAAACTGAATAAATGAAATAAATAGAATGACACAAGATCACTTCTAACAGAATCTTCATGTAGCATAATTTCGTATTCGTTAAGAGGGATCGCTGTAAACATTGTAATAAAGTATCTCTAATAAAAAGGTAGGTCAATATTTAAAAGTGATTTCATTCTTCGAACGATCATTTTAATTCTATATCGATTACCAAATTGAAAGTGATCAGTTGCCTACATTCTTTTTACCAACGCTCTGTCCCTTTTATAATGGACCCATGCAGCTATATGTACATATTTTTTATAATAAATCCGAAAGCACTGTTGATAAGTGTATAAGCCGCCGACGGCGGCGCTATTTGAGGGGTATAGATGCAAAAGCCGAAAAGTCACATTTTTATGAAGTCTGAAGGGCCCTATACACGGTACGATTCGTCGCTTCGATCCGTCGTTTCAGACCGATCGAAATGACGAATCGATAGTGTATGTTAACATCGTTAATGATTTACTTAGTCGAAGACGATATCGGAGATCGCAACAGAAACCCATGCGATCTTGAATATCGTAACGATAAATCGACAGTGTATGGCTCTTTGCGATCGACGATTCGATTTTTGTGGCAGTCTGACTACGTACACGTGTGCCGTTGGCGAAACGCCGCGCTTTGTACTTACTTAACCAAAAAGCTTCAAAATGGCTACATGTGTGTGTGGAGTAATGATCATTTGATCGAATTTATAGAATTATTGAAAGAGCAAGAGCCTTTATGGAAAACAAAACATAAAGATTACCATAATAACATCAAGAGACAAGCGTGTTATGATTTTCTTTTGGAAAAAATGAAAAAAATAGACAACTCTGCACATATAAATAAAGCCGGACCAAATTTACCGCTACATAGGTAATTAAAAGAAATTTGTTTTCCCTGATGGCACGTTTTTATCGTTTCGTTAAACAGGAAGTAAATGATCAATCGCAACGACCAATCGTTTCGTGTGTGAGCCGCAGTTTTGAAGCGATCGATCGTCACGATTTTCTTCAGATCAACCGAAGCGACGAATCGTACCGTGTATGGGGCCCTTGAGTTGGATACGGGAGTTTGTTCTTTATAAGTACGTGCATAAGGTCGAAAATAATTTAGATATAAATTCCTACTATAGATATAAATTGCTACTGCACGTACGTATAAGGAACAAATTCCCATGTCTGACTCGGATTTTACAAAAATGTGACTTGGCGGCTTTTGCATCTATACCCTTCATTTATCGAGTAAGCGCGGAGTGCACACGTTGCTCCTTCGATCACTCCCAATAAAAGTCATTAATTTCAAAGATATACAGTCCACTATTTGCCATCGCTAACCAACCAAGCGCCAACATAAACGGTCTATCGAACCGGATTATTTATAATACTGGAAAAAAGCTTAATCCGTGGGGTTTAAAAATAACCTCAAAACACGAGATAACTTAACCTAAAAACTCGGCAAGCACAAGATAATCGACGCTGTCTCTCCGAGCATCGGAAACTCAATGTAGACTCGTCGAGCATCGCAGAATCATCGTAGCATCGGTGAAGCGAGAAGCCAATGTTACAACAAACAGCAAGCAGATTAGTGAATCGTCTTCCTTTAATTTCCTTCACAAATCCCCTTACCTAAAATACAAACATGAGCTTAAAATCATTGATATCAAAGCGAAGTAGCGCAAAGGATCATATAACTCATTGTCAGTTTGCTACGTTCGTAGCGTCATGTACTGCTGAAAACGCAGCACACAGCTTCCTATCTGAATCGCCAAAGCGGAGGAAACGTACAACAAATTCGAAGAAACACAATGGGGATCAGGGAATGAGAAGTGCGATGTAGGTGGCGATACCGTAATTGGAACCTAATCTGCGATTCATCCGTTGATCGGATAGCGCGCAACTGACTGTTTTTCGTTTTGAAGCTTCAGCACAATTTATATAGTGACTGATAATTTGTAGAAAACACAACAATTTGAAAAATGTATAAAAATTGGACCGTTGTTCAACTTCAGAAAGAGTTACGAGCTGGAAATGCTCCCGTTACTGGAAAGAAAGCGGCTTTTATTGAAAGGTAACTATTGATAATAAAATCTGTGCAGCCGTTCTTTAGTTATAAATAGTGTAACTAACCTGACTTTGTTTTACATTATATAGATTGCTCGCATATGACAAGAATAAGAATTTCAATCTGAATGTGGATGTGCGTCCTGAGCCTCCTCCTTTTTGTATTTCTGCTCTGATACCAATTTTCGGGACGTTAATGGTGATACTAACGTTCCACCGATTACTCAGAAACATGTGGATCTTTGTTTTTCAAGGTACTGTTATAAAAATCAAATGGCGTAATTATATTTATTTTTTATTTTTGTCTATAAGAGATTTTTTTCTAGGTATAAAAGATGGGACCTGGGAAGGACATGTATGAGAACAATTTCTTAAATTGGCTTCTTTACTGCAATACCTCCCCAGATGAGCATTTTTTAAAAGGACTGTGTGATGCTCAAATGAAGAAGAGCGTTCAATATATTACACATGTGAAATTGGCAGACGATGCGACGATTGAAGGATCAACGTGTGATTGTACTGGTGGAGCTGGAGGAGAAGCTCATTGCAAACACGTTGTTGTAGTTCTACTCGCAGCAGTACAGTTGAGTAAGGAAAAAGTGTACAAAACAAAACAAACTTGTACTCAAAAACTCCAAACGTTCCATCGTCCTAAAAACATTATTTGGGTACTCCTCTGAAGGCAAGTGCTTTGAAAAGAAAAGCTGATTCAACCAACCATTTTGACCCACGACCTCCAGAATTTCGCAATACCGGCAAGGTCAACGAAAGAGTTAGAAATATGTGCACTGGATTCCCAAATTCTTCCATGCCTTCCAAACAACTCGTGAGTCCAGCAAATCCTTACGCCCTTGATAATGATCATGATTAATTGAAAATTGATAGAAAAGAAATGTTTTTGAATACCATAAAACTAGCTAACGTTAAACGTGGTGACATTGAAGAAGTGGAATTAGCAACGCGAGGACAGGCAATAAATAAAATGTGGCATGAATTTCGCCGCTACCGAATGAATGCCAGTAAATTTTTCGACGTCTCGAAACATGACGACGAGGATCGAGAGATACTGCGGAAGCGACTAGAATGGTTGGAAGAACAAATTCTAACGGAAGAACACGGAAACAAGCGTCGTAAGTATTTAAGGTTAGAACGCCTAACCTCGCTTGAGTTTTTTCGTGCGGCATAAAAATTGTACGAAGGGGAAACGATGGTTTTTTTGGTCCAACCATAAACCATAAATGTGTCACAGCGATGTTCAACATCGCGCGTGTACCCGTACACGCATAACCCCGTACATTATGCCATGCGGATTCTGTCTCACGATCGTCCAACGGTCGCGAGTGTAAGGTCCGCAGGCCACGTGACATTTTATGTAGCGGTACAACCGATTCGTAAATGCGAATAACCCTCAGTATTGAACCAAAATAAAAACAGGAAAACTGTATTTTTTTGTTTTTTCTTTTAAGGGTTATTTTTTATTTGTTTTTCGTTGTAATAGGCGATCGAAGTGATAGTCTGTCACGGAGTCGATCTCGTAGTAAGTCTCATAGGAGACATTGCGAGGATTTCGATTCACCGAGGTCTCATCGACGCCAGTACTGTGGCAGCAATCGCAGCGATAGTTACGACGATTGTGTGAATCGTCGTGACCGCGATCGACGCTTTAGGCGCAGTCATTCCAGTCGACATGAACGAAGTTATTCGTATACAGGTCTATCGGAGGAACACACTGGGATCCCCGAAGACGAAGTTATCGTTGCTGAGTCGGATACACAAGTGGCCAAGGATGCCACAGATATTACGATTAACCCAAATGCGGTTAATGTAAAGACAGGGACGGAAGAGGCGTCCCTCGGAACACAAGAGGCCGAATTGGAAGCTGACGTTTTGGTAGTGTTCGGAGAACGCCTCAGACCAGAGCGAGTTTTAGCACCTGCAATACACAGTTATCTCGCATCGCTTTGGTTTGAGATAATCGAGAATGGTCTCCCGACGGAAGAGCGAAAAGATTTTTTGAAGAAGATCCCGCCTCCGCAGAACTGCATCTTCATCGATCCTCCAAAATTAAATTTAGAGGTTAAGGCAGCCTTAGATAGTACAATCGTCAAAAGAGACGAAAGAATTATCGAAAAACAAGAAAAGGTCGCTGCTTCGCTCGCCGGCGTGGGGAAGGTTATAGAGCTGCTGATCAAGGCTAACCCTGCGGACAAGAAGCAATATTTAGAACCACTCAACGGCGTCGCGAAACTTCTGGCAGACCTGCAGCATGATGAGACATCGATCCGAAAGAGTTTAATTTTTAAAAACATCAAAGCTCCGTTCAGAGACACGCTGAAGGGCTTATCGTCAGACGAGTGACTTTTTGGAAAAGAGCTCAACGAAAAAATAAAGGCTGCTAAAGTTTTGCAGCAGTCATCCAAAGATTTGAAGCAGCCTGCCAAGCAATCGTTGGATCAAGGAAAAAACTCAAAAAACTCGAGGGGCCCGCCTCACCAAAATCAGTATCTGTGTGTGTGTGTGTGCCGAATATTTATTCGAGGGGAGGCGGGTACAAGCAGAGTTACAACAATTACAGCCGAGGCAACAAGTCCGCGTCACGCGGACGGATTTATCGTCGGAATCAAGAGAACCACAATCCGAAGAAAAACAATTAAACGTAGGAAAATTTGCCGGTCGGCTAGCTGGTTTTAAGCACAGCTGGCTTGAAGTAACCTCAGACGAAACCATCCTGGGCTGGATTACGGGGTATAAGATACCGTTTACGTCGGAGGTATACCAGCGTACACCGCCTTCCGAGCCGCGGTGGTCGAATCAAGAAAGAGGGTTAATTCGAGACGAAATCGCAGCGTTGTTAAAAAAGGGCGCGATAGAAGGGTGTCGGCCTGCATCGCGACAATTTATCTCAAAAATTTTTCTTGTACCGAAACCGGATGGTTCTCACCGTTTTATCTTAAATTTAAAGCAGTTAAATGAGTTCATAGCCACGGATCACTTTAAATTAGATGATGGGAAAACGGCAAGGCAAATGATAACTCGTGGATGTTTTATGACATCTATCGATCTTAAGGATGCGTATTATTTAATTCCGATTGCAGACTCGGATCGCAAATTTTTACGATTTATCTTCGAAGGAAATTTGTACCAATTTACGTGTTTGTCCTTCGGGCTAAACAGAGCTCCATACACGTTTACGAAACTGCTAAAGCCGGTAGTCTCGCGTCTCAGGGAGCGCGGATTGTTGTTAGTAGTTTACTTAGATGATTTATTGATACTGGGGGATTCGTATGAAGAATGTTCGAGGAACACTCAAATATCGAGAGAGCTATTCGAGAAACTAGGGTTTATTATTAACGATAAAAAAAGTCACGTAATCCCCTCGATGAGACGTAAATTTCTGGGGTTCATTTACGATTCCGAAACAATGAATATCGAGCTTCCGGAAGAAAAAATTGCACAAACTGCACAAAAAATCGAAAAATTTAGTAAGACGAGGCATTGTACAATTCGAGAGTTTGCGGGACTAATAGGAACATTAGGTTCGAGTTGCACAGCCTTGAAGTACGGCTGGGTCTATATGAAGATTTTTGAGAGAGCAGAATGCTTGGCTCTCGGGAAAAATCACGGAAATTTCGAGGCGCGCATGTACCTTTTAAATGATTTGCAGGTAGATTTCGAATGGTGGAAAATACACATTAACAAAGCAGTACGGTCGATAAATCCGTTTAAAGCAGACCTCGAAATGTCCTCCGACGCGTCGCGCTCCGGATGGGGGGGCGTGCTGTGAGGGTAACCAAACACACGGTCACTGGGGTCGGGAAGAACAAGTTCATCATATTAATTATTTAGAGTTATTGGCGGCCTTGTTCGCCCTGAAGTGTTTCGCGAGAGATCGAAAAGACTGCAATATATTATTGAGAATCGATAATACTACCGCGATTGCATACATCAACAAGATATGGGCGGCATTCAGATTCCGGTGTTGAGTAAGCTGGCAAGGGAAATTTGGAAATGGTGCGAAAGCAGCAACATTTATATTTTCGCGTCATATATTTCGTCTCAAGATAATTTTGAAGCGGACATTGAATCAAGGAGGCTTGAACCGGAGACGGAATATACCTTATCGAATTCGGCTTTCCGCGAGATTAAAAACAGATTATAGGACAGCCGGAAATAGATTTATTTGCAACAAGAACGAATGCGAAATGCAAACGCTATATTTCTTGGTCGAGAGACCCGGGATCATATGCGGTTGACTCATTCACAGTAGATTGGAACCAATATTTTTTCTATGCATTTCCGCCGTTCGCAATAGTTTTACGCGTTTTAAGAAAGATTAAAGACGATCGTGCTAGAGGTATCGTAATCGTACCGTATTGGCCAGCTCAGGTTTGGTTCCCCGTCTTCACTGCCATGCTGGATTGCGAACCGATTTATCTTCAACCGAATTTTAACTTATTACGTTCCCTCAATAGGCAACCACACCCGATTTGGAGGAGAATTACCCTGGTTGCAGGGGTGCTGTCCGGGAAGCACTGAAGAGGAGAAGCGTGCCAAACGAAGGGCATGCTATCATGCTCTCCTCGTTATTGGATTTATCGCTCAAACAATACGATAGCTGTTTAAAAAAGTGGTGGTTATTTTGCCGTGAAAATATTGTAGATCCATACAAATGCGATATATCGCAAGTAATAAGATTTTTGTCTGTCGAGTTTGATAAGGGCGCTTGTCACGGCACGCTAAATAGCTGCAGATCCGCGATCTCGCTGTTGCACGAGCCCGAATAAGGAGAAAATGCCAGAGGACGAAGGCTTTTCAAAGGAATTGCGAATCTTAGACCAGTAAAACCCAAATACGAATCGACGTGGGACCCGCGAATTGTTTTAAACCAGGTTGCACAATGGGGGTCGAACACAGAAATTTCCTTAGAAAAACTTACTCTCAAACTGGTTACATTGTTGGCGTTAGTCAAAACACAGCGCATGCAGACGCTCGCGTCAATCGACATTCGGAACATCGAGAAATCGACGGGCTTGATCGAAATCAAAATTCCGGCACGGTTAAAAACTTCAAGAATAAATAAGGCACAGCCAGTTTTAAACATTCCCTTTAATGTCGAAAATACATGCGTCTGCGCAGCATCATCGTTAGAAACGTATTTAGATAGGACAAAAGATTTACGAGGAGACGAGACTCAACTGTTTATAGCTCTAAAAAAGCCGCACGAGGGGGTATCTAGCCAAACTCTAAGCAAATGGATAAAAAAGACCCTCACGAAGAGCGGGGTGGACACGGAGGCATTCGATGCTTATAGCACTCGCCATGCGTCCACATCGTCCGCGAAAAGGAGTGGGGTCAATATAGATGCTATTAGAAAAGCTGCAGGCTGGACAGAAAAATCGGGTACCTTCGTTAGGTTCTACGATCGTCCTATGGTAACAAGTAAAGAAATGTTTGCGAAAGCGGTTTTAGATAGAAGCGTTGTATAACATTACATTATCTATTGCGACATACTTATTTACATGTTTGAAAACAATTGATAAATATACAAGGATATCGAATTTTTGAGTCGTTAAATATCTGCCGTAACGAACTTTAAATAACTACACCTGATCTAGAGGAAGAGGCGCGAAATACAATTATAAGATTAAACGAACTTACCTGTAAGTGAAGTTCGATCTTAATTGTATGAAGCGCCTCTTCTGAAGAGATCAGTCCCACCCAATAGGTTTTGCCCTTTTTTCTAATTATATATATATAATTAGAAACCCTGAAGGTTACGGCAGCACTTTGAATAAATGAGTTGCGTACCGGAATATACATGGAACAGAACCGGAACGGACAAAATTGAACTGTAAAGATTGTGGCGACATCGGTGCATAGTAGGGGCACTACACCTGATCTCTTCGGAAGAGGCACTTCATACAATTAAGATCGAACTTCACTTACAGGTAAGTCCGTTTAATCTTATAATTTTATACTATATTTACGAAAAGGTTCAAATGATATTTCTCTATTTCATTTTGTTGATATTGATTACTTTCTTTGTTTCTGTTATCTTTATTAAGTTTATTGTTATTAATCTTAGTCAGGATATTGAGATATCAGCCAATTGTATACTATATTTAACCCTTAACTGGTGAGGTGCGGTCTCACAGCCGGCACACGGGATACAGATGTGATTTACTGGCTATTGAAAACGCCTACAATTGTATGATTCTGCCTAATCCTCACCCTATTGGTACATGACAGATCACCATATTTCTGAATCAGAAATTGAAGAACAAGAAGTTCGGCAATCGCAAGCAATAAATAGCAACGAATTTATACCAGTAAATCACATCTTTATCCCGTGCGCCGGCTGTGAGACCGCACCTCACTAGTTAAGGGTTAAGGAAAGGTTCAAATCATATTTCTATATTTTATTATGTTGATATTGATTACTTTCTTTGTTTCTCTTATGCTACCATTACATTACATAAATAAATACATTACATAAATTATATTACAATTACATTGAAAATTTAGAGCGCAAATCCAAAGGCAAATAAACGAAACTTGATTGAAATATATAAAAATGCGTATCTCTTATTTTACTAGGCAGTATGACCAAGGATACCCTCACGAAAATTGCAGAGAGTTAGACAAATTGACATTATTTCACTTCCAAAAATCACGTAATAAGTATTGAGTTGTGTCTTTAAAATTTTATATGTTTTTAACAAACCAATGACTCGCTCTATATGTACTCGTTTACTCGCAAGTTTCCGATCTTTTCTTACAGTTAATCCAGATAGTTGAGATTTTCCTTTCAAAATGCTGGAATATTCACTGTGATTCCTTTCGGAGCAAAAATATCCTGAATAGTAAAACCGCGATCTGTCATTATGGAATCTTCTTCAGCGCACTTTTCTAATAAATTACTTCGTTTAATTACTGCCCGATCACTTACTGAGCCACAATAAGCAGGTGAGCAATGAGTAATTAAGCCTCCCGGCGACGCTCCAACAACAACTTTTAATGTATTACGATTTTTATAAGTGTTAAACGTTGCTTGTTAAGCGATGGAATTTGTGGGCTTATCAATGGGTAGTTCAGTACCATCTAATATCACATGAGTTGATGGATAAGCATTGCGAAACCCATCAGGCATATAATACTGCACCAGCTCTTTCGATGGCCAAATATCTAGTTCCCCCACTCTAATGCCATAAAATTTATCCATGTGATAATTATGTTAGCCACACTTTTTTCACCAATACTAAACTGAAGAGACAATCCTATGGTAGGCATTGCTGTTCTTAACTTCATAAAAGTTCAAATAAATTGGTCTTCGGGACGTAAGTTTAAAACATCATGGTATTTATATCGGAGATGATGTACTGCAGGGCCCAGTGTATGGAAAACAAACATACATTTTTTAAATGATTCCAGGCCAGTATAATAAGAGATTGCCTTGGGATTATTTTCATATTTAAAACATGAAAATAAATTTGATGGTGTTTGTGTTGATCCTGTTCTCACACCATTTTTTCCTTCCATTTCCAAGTCACAATCATCCTTTGCAGCAATCGTTTCGTTATTAATTTCAATTTCTAATGCTACAACGTCCAAGGCTAGGTTTTCCTCCATGTTGGTGAAATTATTATCGGAAACAAATGTAGATGTATCTTCTAAAGATGGGTTGATAAATTGTTGAGTGGATTCAGATCTTTGACGTTCACGAGCCTGAAGTATCTCCAAGTCCTCTTCTTTTGATTTTACCGTTCGGCTCTCCCCAAAAGATAATTTTTTTTTTTATTTAAAAACAGATGGCACAGCATTTCTTTGGAGAATTTTCTTTTGTAAAAGCTGTCCTAAAAGAAAATACAATTGTCAAACTTGCAAACGAAGTGGCATCAATACTATAGCTCTCTGCCTTTGATAAATGAGGTTTGAATAGACAGAAACGTCAATCGAGGAAACACCGAACCAAAGTTTGATCTCATAGGATTCGGAAATGCTTCAGAGGCGGCGTATGGAGCTTGCCTTTATGCAGTCTCTCAAAACGAAAGAGGTGAGATGCAATCGCATTTAACCAGCCCGAAGAGTAGGGTTGCACCGTTGAAGACCGTTTCCCTACCAAGACTGAACAAAAATAGACAAAAACTGGCTTCATTATTAACTGGTTAAGTGCAAACCATTCCGATCGGAGTGTTTCGGCATCAGACGCGGACTACTCCGATCGGAATGTTTGGTTTCCCATGAAAAATCTGGAACTGTTTTTTTGTAGCAAATGGACATAAACATTAACTTTTTTTTACCTGTTTCGTATCCTTCTGTTGCATAGTCATTCGGAGTAAAATGCAAACTACATACACGACTTGAAGAGATTAAACTGAACGATTCCTCTCGTTTTATAGCCACTATCTACTTCTTTCTTAATTCCTTATCTTTTGGAAACCTGTGTCCACTCATTTTGTTACAACCAAGCACACTGCACACGGGCATTTTATAAAAACAGTTTATTTATCTAATATTTAAGAAAATGTGTTATTCACTCCAAGCAACTTGACAGTTCATGCGTAAACAGTCTGGTCTCAATTACAGTGGCGCCACCAACGGCAAAAACTGGCGCTCCTGATCCCCATTGGAGATAGAGAATATAGAGACAAATGCACGACGAGGGAACTGCTCCTACCACAGCAGAAGAAATGCAATAACTGGAGTTAGAGTTCTTGGCGGAGCGAAAAGCTTTCGACGACACATACTTCAAAGCAATGGCAGAAGCTCCCGTAATCGTGAATCTACCGGTCCCTAGAGAGCAACAGCAGCAAAACCAAGGGAATATCGGAAACCAGGCGGTAAAATCGAAATTGAACGTCAAACTACTCTTGATCGAGTTTCCTAAATTCGATGGAAATTACAATCGGTGGATGCAATTCAGGGACACCTTCACGTCGGTAATTCACTCAAGAGAAGACTTAACAAATGTATAGAAATTACAGTACCTGCGCACGCTCTGACTGACAAAGCCCGGCAATCTATCGCAGCATTGGAAACCGTACAAGGAAACTATGAGATAGCATGGGATCTTCTGAAATAGAGATACGAGAACAAAAAGCTCACCATTAATACTCATTAAAAGAGTTGTTTGAATTGCAGCAAGTAAACAAGGCAAGTGGTTACACCGACGATTCATCGACTTGATCCGAACGCATCTTCGCGCATTAGAATCTTTCGGTCAAAAAGTAGACGAGTGGAGCACGATTCTAATATATCTTGTAAGCAACAAACTTTACTACACGATACGAAGAGATTGGAAAATGCATGCAGTAGAAGATGATCCGAAATCCTCAGAAACTTAACTGAGGACAACAAAGAAGAAGAGCTGCTGATTCTAGATATAAGGGGGTCACTGAAGACGCTAGGGTTGCTCTGGGATTCAGGAACCAATACACAACTCAATATTCGGTGACCACGGAAGAAAAGGGAAAATCGACCAAACGAGACATCTTATCTAAAATTGCGAGTATATACGACCCCCTCGGTCTCATCGGACCTATGATTATCGTTGCGAAGATAATGATGCAAGAACTATGGAAAGTAAAATTCGCATGGGACGAGTCGATACCACAAACGCTGTACACGACTTGGGTGAACTATTACAGTTCTGTACCAAAGATCAACGAGTTAGTAATCTGAAGAAACGTAAATCCAGACAACGTCTCGGAACAGTTCGATATTCGGACTGCAAGTAGCGATGGTAGGGGTATGTTGATCCTACAGTGGCGCACGGAGTGGCGAAAATCTGCAACTTGAACGTCACTTGTTCAGTTCATAGATATTCAGTTGATTACATTTTCACGATCGAGCATGCATATTACAAGGTGTTGCGTTTTTGGTTTGCAAAAATAACTGCAAAAACAGTTCTTGTAAATTTTATTCATTTTCCACTGCATCTCATAAAATGCAGCAACGTTCAAAATGGATTGAAGCCATACAAAATAACATGTAAGTAGAAATAACCTTGCTTTTTGAGTGAAACGTTGAAGGCAATATGGAATATTTTGTCTGCAGATGCCAAATGAGGATTTAGACCCCAAAAAAATATAAAAGACTTTGTAGTGACCATTTCATCGGTAATGCCAAATCAGATATTGTGTTAAGCCCAAGTTATATCCGTACAATATTTCGAAATAAGGATTCACATCGGACGAGAAACGATTAAAGCTTAGCAAGACACTCAAGATTTATGAACAGATATGAGATAAAAGTACAAAATAAACCAGGGGCACAAGGAAACTCGCATCAAAACAACTTAGCAAAATTAAATAACGAATGGAATATGTATAACAATGTAGACAATAAGAAAGAAATGCAACTGCAGTCAAAACGTGACGCAATGTTCCGAATAAGTTATTCGTTTGCAACCGATATTATTACAATAATAGTAATGTTTGTGATGCTGAGACCTATACAGAAATCCTTTTGCCTGCCGAAATCACTGTGCCCAACTGCTAATTTTTTTGATGAAATTGAAAACGAATCTGACGTTCTCCACAATTGCAGTACTTTTCTCCTTCAGTAGACAATCCATTTCAAATATATTTTTTCTTATCTAAAGCAAATCGCGGATTCAAGTCAAGACTTCGTTTGTTGGCCTAGCCGGGACGTGATTCAACTCACTATGCCAGCCTGTTTCAAAAAAGACTGGTGATACAAGAGTGATTATAATCATAATTACAGATCATAATTAAATGTTGGGTCAAAGTTTTCGTTCTTTTTAGATGGCACTTGATATCTATTCACTTATAAAATAGAACAAATCCTCTTTCCTTCACTTTATAATTTACAATTTAAAAAAAAATGTCAACATCAGTTCTTTCATTACGAAATTAACCGTCCAAAGTGCAAATACAATACCACTAGATGTCGCCCCCAAACGTTTTACATAGAGAATACACGGCTTCCGCGATGCCTCCGAGAAAGCCTACAGAGCTTGCGTATATTGCTCGTACACGTCACGCGACGGAGAGCAAAGATCATTTGAGGGGGTCAGAAGCCAAGGGGTCCAAGTAGAAATACAAGTTTTCCGAGATGCTCCGCATTAAAGTATTCTTGTTCTTTAAAAATACCTGCAATTTTCCTTTGCCTCAAGTGTATAAGGTGTATGAATAGTTCATACAGCTTATATATTTGAGGCAAAGAAATTGCAGGTATTTTTAAAGAACAAGAATACTTTAATGTGGAGCATCTCGGAAAACTTGTATTTCTACTTGGACCCCTTGGCTTCTGACCCCCTCATTTGTCATGTGCTCAAAAACCCGTGTAGCACCACTAAAGACACTTTCGCTGCCTAAATTAGAGCTGTGTGCGGCTCCATTGCATGCCAAACTGGTGAACACAGTAATCGGAGCACTACAAGGAAAGGTTCAAAGTACTTACCTACGGAGTGACTCTACCATAGTCCTGTGCTGGATAAAAACAAGTCCGCACAAGTTGAAGACATTTTTCGCTAATCGAGCGGCAGAGAATCAGACGCTAATTTCAAAAGCAGAGTGGAAACACGTACCGACCGACGAAAATCCTGCGGACATGCTATCTCGCGGCATAACCGTGGAGACTCTTATGGACAACGAGCTCTGGTGGCACGGCCCAAAATGGATATCAGGCAAGGAGATGTGGCCATCTCAGTCTTAGCACCACACCCAGAAAGGTTCGGGTCGAAAACCGCAAGTGACTCTCGCAATTGCTCGAACAAAACACACGATATTGGACAAGTACTCAGATTTTACAAAGCTACAGCGAATTTTCGGATATTGTGTTCACTTCATAGGGAACACTCTAAAGAAAGAACAACAAGAAAATGAGACGACGACAAAATTGGATCACGCTACTGTACTTATCATTCGCTTGGTTAAACGAGACCAGTTCTTACCCGAGTTGGCGGCTCTGCAATCTGATCAACCGGTGGATAATAAAAGTTCCCTCAAACAACTGAACCCTTTCATTGACGAGAATGGACTAATTCGCGTAGAAGTACGTCTACGTCACGCGAACATCTCGGTTGATCAGAAACATCCTGTCGTCGTACCGTCTTAACGTCACATCACAACAATCATTTTCAAACAGGAACACCACAAATTACGACACTGCGAATCTCAGCATCTCCTGAGCTCTATCCGCACAAGGTTTTGGCCGCTGTCAGGTAGAAGAGAAACTCGAAAGATCATGTAGAATTGTGTTCTGTGCTTTCGCTACCGACCCAGAACACTCGAACCGATGATAACTAACCTACCCACCCGATATCATTTGATATATCGATACCTTACTTTGAGAACTTCGTAAGTACAATTTTTGACAAAAATGCAATTTATAGCTTACTGTGTTCAGATTTTAAACCTTAACGCAGTAAGCTATAAATGGCATTTTTGTCAAAAATTGCACTTACGAGGTTTTCAAAGTAAGGTATCGATATGCGACGTCGACTACGCTAGCCTATTTACGATACGTGAAAGCAAGAGATGAGGAAGGGTCCCGAATTCGAAGGCGCAGTGTTTACCTGCTTCAAAACAAAAGTAATCCATGTGGAACTGGTAAGCAGCCTAGAAAAAGAATTCTTTATGGTAGCACTCACGCGCTTTTTGTCAGGACGGGGTACTAGCTCTCACATCTACTCGGACAATGAGTCCAATTTTATTGGAGCCGCTCGAGAACTAAACGAGGTGTATGAATTTCTAAAAGAAACCAATACCAAGATAGCGACGAAGTTGACAGTGCAACACATCACGTGGCACTTCATCTCACCTCGTTCTCCCCACTTTGGAGGTTTGTGGGAAGCCGCTGTGAAGAGCGTAAAGAAGCACTTCATGATAACGGTAAGAGATCTCACTCTTACTTTTAAGGAGTATTACACCCTCCTCACTGACATTGAAGCCATACTAAACTCTAGACCCCTGACGCAATTATCCTCAGATCCAAACGAGCTCACCGCTCTCACTCCTTCCCATTTTATCACAGGCGATTCACTATTACACCCTGCAGAGATAAATTATGTAGATGTACCTGATAACCAATTAAGCTATTGGCAGTATTTACAGAAACTCAAACAATACTATTAGAAACGATGGGGTGGAGAGTATCTGCAACAGTTACAGGCTCGAACAAAGTGGTCAACAAGAAACTGAAACCCCAAAGTTGGTACCCTAGTATTGCTGATCGAAGACAACTTACCTCCACTCCAATGGAAGATAGGTCGAGTGATCGAAGTTCATCCGGGAGACGACCAGGTTGTAAGAGTCGTCACTGTACAAACATCGACAGCGATCTACAATAGGGCAGTGGAAAAGTTGTGCGCTTTGCCGTACGATTCAGAAGAAAACCTACGATAAACCCTCGACACGAACATTTACCGCTTTACGCGATAAAACTTTGTAATTGAATCCAAAGAATCTCTGACTGTGAAAAAATATGAAGTAAGATTGTTTTTACAATTTCTAACAAATTAGTTTATAACGATTGTTTACCCACTGTTCAAGTTACTAGAAATGTGGTGTTTCGAAAAGATAACAAAGAAAGTCTACCTGTTCATTGATTTATTATAGTCATTGTTTAATTGTTTATGTTTTTTCATCATTAGCATTATATAGAGTCAAATCACATAACGTTGATAGACGTTCTATCAAGGCGGGCGGGATGTTGACCAGTGCATAAGCCGCCGAGAGCGGCGCTAGTTATCGAGTAAGCGCGGAGTGCACACGTTGCTCCTTCGATCGCTCCTAGTAAAAATCATTAATTTCAAAGATATACAGTCCACTATTTGTCATCGCTAACCAACCAAGCGCCAACAAGCAATAATGTATAAGTCAGGTTAAATCGTCGGCTCAGATCGAACTACACGAGATTCCGCCGTGTATATATTCTTCATAAACCGGATCGAGCCGAATATGGTCGCGGGCGCGGGCAAATATCCGCATGGAGGGTATCGCAGTGGATAAGCGATGAGATACGAAAGAATCCATACAAAGTTAGGATCAATAGAGAGGGGAAAGAGTGATGGAAGGGATAGGAGGGGGAGAGGGGGATAGAATTTGAAGTAAAGAAACGCTCTCTCGAGTAGATTCGTCTCGTAGCCCGCGGACATTTCTTTCGACACAGTCGGCAAAAACTGATAGCCAATTCGATAAAATGCAAAGCAACACGACACCGAGAGCACATTTCATGATACGGTGATCTCGGTGGGATAGTCGTGTGGATGCTTCGGCCAATCACCGTTACTATAAAACTGTGTATTCATTTCTCACGTGGGAAATGTACATATATATCGGAGAGTGAAATACGGTCTTGTGTGTGTGAATCTGCTCCGATGATACTTGACGATTGCAGCGGGACCAGTTATACGTCGCGTCGGCACGTTTCGAATCGAATTGAAGGGTTGCTTCTATACGTGAATCATTTTTCAGGAAGCTTAATGCGCTGTGGCGCACGGCCCAGGATAAAATAGTAAAACTATCCTGCTAAGTACAAAATTGATTGTAATGGAACGTCGAGGACACAGAGAAAAAGGAACTGCGTGAATTAAAATTTGACTACAGCATAAACTATGATTCTGTCCAGGAAACTTTACAGAATTAAACAATAATTAGTTTTTTCTTCTAGGGAACCGATAGAAATTTCTGGAGAACCGGTAGAAATTCCTGTAGAAACAGATAGGTATTATATCTGGTTAAACTAGTATTTGTAAAGTTATAAATTTGTAAGTAAAAATGTGTCCTCTGTACAAATTCTTGAAAATCAACTCGAATCTCAGCGCTACTGAGAGAAACTGTAAAAATTGCTTGTTTTTTTACGTGTATTCGGCGAAGTTCTAAAAATATTGCATTACCAAGTTATACATATGTATATAAGTGCAGAAATATAAAGTTGTCGTTATGCGTAGAAAGGGCTTCCAAGTCCTAATTGGGATCAAGTTGGGATAGTCTGATAATAAACTACGCTCTAACTTGGAAACGTTACACTTTGTTATGTTGACTCCACATAGGTTGCAACAAGACTGTCTGATTGTAGTTAAATTTGAGTTTGGTTCAAGACGGACTTTTTATCACGACTAAAGCGGCTCTAAAATTGTCTTATACATATTTTTGACTAGATCCCGGTTAGACTATAGTTAGATCACTAGTAAAGTAATTTTCATTCTGAAAACCTTAATAATGCATACGTGGAATCTAATGTTTAAAAAATGTCATAATTTCTGTAATGAACAGCCATACCTATCTACGAGTTCGATGATGAATTTTAATAATGTATTCAAATCTGATACAAGTAATTTTAAGTACAAGACTATATAGTAATTCCTATTTAGATAGGAAAATATATAGAGTAAAAGTAGGATAGATGGCCCCAGGGGGGGGGGGGTAGATGCCCACCCCCTTTATTTCAAATATGCTATTATGATTGAGGCAATGAGGTATTTCTGTTTCATCAGTTTACATATTTATGAACACAGACATAAAAAATTTACTCATCAATTATATTAATTAAGTATTTATAACAGTTTCAAATATAGAGCATAGCTCGTTGTTAATTTCAGGTGAAATTGCTTCCTCTAAAATAACACTTGTAGAATATTCTACGATGAAATTCTACGTGAAAGTAACTTTTGCAAATCGGTAGAGTTAACTATTGAAGAATGATAACTGCCATTTCATTGTAATTTTGCATGTCGGGATAATTATTGGTGAGAGCTACTCCACCGTTAGTCTTTCGTTATATAGAGGATAGATTCCTATTTTATTAAAGATCTTTATACCGATATTCTTGCAGTCACGGAAGATAATACAGTGTAGAACCAACCAATTATTATTTACTTTTTTACTGTTATTTACTTTTGGTAGAAAATATAAAACATCATTTTGACTTATTTGGTAAAGATTCTTTAAAAAAGAAGAAACAAATAGCGAAAAGAATGGCGAAATCGTCAGAGTCAATAGGACAGTAATAGCTCTGCAGTGAACTTTCAATTATTTCTGCTCATCGATTTATCGTTGTATTTGCTTTATTGTTATGTTTTAGAATGGATATATTTGAGATATTAGATACATTCATTATGAAATTTGTTTTTCTTATGCCTAAAATAAGTTCTTCATCTTCTCAGACACCCAGAGCATCTATCCTCCTAAGTACGGGCATCTATCTTACCATTTGGGCATCTACCCTCTAAAATCCCGAAAACGGAATTTCTTATTTCTTTGGATATCTTAGCTTGTCTTATCCCAATTATATATTTTTATTTTTGGAACTGTTACGATCTAGTAAATAGGTCACGTATTCAAATTCTAATAACAACGAATATTGCTATATAATTTTTATTCCTCAGGGAGAGGGGATAGGGGCATCTATCCCAACTTTACTCTATTATTTGGAAACATTATAAATTTACAAGTTTAACTACAGATGATCATTTGATCATCTGCTTAGCATCGTTTAAAAGGTGTGTTCAAATCTGATAAAATATCGAACACAGTGTAGTGTTATGTAATGACTTCGCGCGAAGAAGAAGATAATTTTTGCGAATATCTTTCCCTAATAGAGAAATACATATTACGCGTTTATAAAGCATAAGAAGTTTACTCTTTTATTAAATGGCTATGAGATGGTTTCCTATTTTCTCGGAGTTATGGGTATTAAGGAGAACCACAAAATATGAACTATCTCCCTAGTGATCTTCTTCTGCGAATCATTTTATTGGATTTAGTCTCCTTTTTGTTATATGCGGAGAAAAGGTTCTCTCAGTTTAATGAAGCGTGACATATCGAGCCGATTTTCGAAATATCGTATTATCGTATTACAAAATTTCTGCTGTAAAGAATTATTACTTTCACGAGAGCCACTTGATCGTTTTTTTCCCTTACGTTCTTTATTTCCGATAGCGTCGGTACGCGAGCATTACCAAAATAATCCGAGCCATTCTTAATGATATTGCGAATATTTCGCGCAAGAGTTAAGCCCCCTGGACTACCCGTTTTAATAAATTACCACCTCTCTCCGCAGCGAGCAAGCAGCACACAATACCACCTAATGAAGATATTCACGCCATGCGAGAAAACCACAATCGGGATAGTAGCCGCGTAACTTTGATCCTATCGCGCTTTCATTTCGTTAAGCTTGGATTATGCTGCCAGTAGCTCGGAGGGACAAAAACGAATTTTCTGTAAATAAGGCCGTCGATCGCTCGCATCGATGAACGCGCTGATGAACTCTCAAAGCGGTTAACACGCAGTACATATTTTACCCATAGGTAGATGTAGAAGCATCATTACGGCGTCATTTATTATATCAGGAATATCCGCGTGATCGCGTCGCTGTTTATTCAACGAGCAGCAAAATGAAAATATTACGAGGCGCACCATAAACGGGAATCGATTTTCGCAATAAAAGTGATTATGGGAACAAAGACCGACGTACCGGTTTATAATAATGTTATTATCCGCAAAAAGAAATTATTTATTTCCATATAAACCTATATGATATTCATTTACTTCACCCATATTACATACAGATAAACTGTTAGGGGATTCAATTAAAATTCATTTACATCGGATAAACAAATACGGGATAAAATAAATACATATTCTCTCGTATTTGCCATATAATACATTTACCGTTTCTGCAGCATCAGATAAATTGTTTCCTTAGAATGAAGTTTCAATTTATTCGAAAACATTTCTACTTGGCACGTGTAATTTGCCAAATATGTTCGTATTCAACAATAAAAGAGAAGTAATACTCGAAATCGCTTTATTGCAGGTATACATTTTATACCAACTTTCTTTACATTAAACTCGTTGCCGGATAAAAATATGGCTCGTTATTTATCTTCGCGACTTTTCAAGCTAATCGCTTTATAACGAAGAATAATTCCCAATTAAAGCACCCTTCCCCAATTACCTTAGTACACTTTCTTGTTAAATTTTTTCCGCGCTCTTTAATCTAATCGGGACGGCAGCTAAATTCGAGGAACATTAACCAGAGACAGATAACTGCCAAAGCATTTCTTGCCATTTCTATAGGTGGATGAACAAACATCCATCATTAAAGACAAAACTTTGTCCGTCATTTATGTAACGACAGAAATGTATGTTAAAAAAAGATTCGACCATCACGCGATACTTACAGGAGTTGCGTGTTATAAATAAATAAACCATTGAGTTATGCGATACTCATTACGCGAGCTGAATCCCGTTTTAATTGGGCGAAAGTTGCCCTTCGTAATGAACAACGCGAGCGTAACCGAGAACTCCCTTAATTACAATTGGTCTCGAACCGCATAGTGCTAATGCCAGCACGATTCATAAAGAAATATCGGAACGGAGGGAAAAAGTGGAAGGGTCAGTGGAACCCTTCGAAAGGCAAAAAGAGGTCCTTAATACGTTCCGTTCCATTCGAAGAGGGTAGCTATTAGCTAACATGCCCAGAAGAGTTCCCTAACAATCCACTACCCGGCGAAGCTCGACGAGGCTCTCGTGCCTTTATCAATCATGTTTTTCTCCGGGGGACGTAATTACGTCGAATCACTTTTAAATATCTAACGTTATTCACGCTCTTTTTCATTAACCGCGCAGACCACGGTTGGGTAACGCGTACGACCGACGTCACAAAGGATTTCACATTTGCCTCTTGATTGCAAACGAACTTCCACCCCTTTGAGTCGAAAGGCTGCAACGACCAGAGACAATTCTCGCACACGTCCGATAACGCGTGTGGATTTCTGTATTTCCATTTTCTATTGCCCAAAGTAACTTTTGACGGTACTCTGCCGTGTAGAACTCTTCGAAACTCTAGCGAGATGTCCTCGTTTATTTTCTAGTGAACTCATGTGACACTTCCGTACAGTTGGAAATTTTGCGTTGGAAACGGTTCACCGGTAATTTTTTTATGTTAAAATCTACCGATTCTTCGTATTAACCCTTAGCGGCCACACGGGGTAACTAGTTACCCCAGGCTCAGAAAATGTGAAATTAGAGATCTAAAACCTTTGAAACTGATACAAGGAACGACATCTGCCGATAGTAGACAAGTGTGAGATGTGATTCCATTACATAGGAAGCCGAAAAAACGCGTGGCGGCGCTTTGAGCGTTCGTTTTCTCGGCGTGGGGTGACTAGTTACCCCAGTGTGGCCGCAACCGTTGCTCGGCACAGATATTTCTTTTTCAAATCGACTTGTTTGTGGTGTCAATAGACAAAATAAAGGTAAGTTTTTGATATTGTAGTAAAAAAAATTTGTTTCAATCCTAGTTATGGAAACTTGTCTGTTCTTGTGAAATAATTCAGTTTCATTTTTATATGATATTGTTTATTGAATAAATCTAGTGTACGTTCATTGTAGAATAACACGTTTAAACTCACCTATTCGATTGTCTGATCTATTTGAAAAAGAAGGCGATGGTCTACTTGATTTTTCGTTTCCTCGCTTATGCATATATTTGCAATGCACACGTATATTAAATTACGAACTAGGACTCGAATCGATCTAGTAAAGCAGGATTAACTACTTCATTTAAATAGATAATGAATCATTTCCCAATGCGTCGAAAAATGTAACGTTTCATTGCATATAGGGTAACGAGTATAGTTATTGGTACTTTGACCAGACGAAATTGTGTAGTTATTGGCATATCTTTATCTCTTTATATTTAATACATGACTGCAGTCATAATCGGAGGGTGCCGATCACTATCGGGATGTCAGCAATTGTGTCCGTTATCCTATAAGTTCTACATTGTACAGACTCAAAGAATAATATAATAAGGTTGTATTCACTGTTGTGCGTAATTCCTCTTACCATTTTTCCCCTCAATATCTAAGTATGTATATGCATTCCGTGCAAAAATACAACTGTATGTATATTTCACCATCGAATTCATTTTTCCGTTTCATTGCAGTATAGGAGATTCTAATACCGATACACGCGTCCTTGTCCTTTGCGCTGGTCCCGATGGAAAGGTAAAAGAAAAAGAGAAGCCGGGCTCCGAACTCCGCGCGAAACGCCGATAAAAGGCTCGGCGGGAATCTAACACTTTTTGTTGGACGCGTGGAAGATTCACCGATGCACGTCGCGTATTCCGCGGGACAAAAAAAATCGTGGCGCGGGTCGTATCCTATCGGTGTCTCGCGACATTGCGGAAACAATATTTTGAACGGGCGACCGAGTATGCGCACATTGATATCGATTTCCAATTTGCTTGATATTTAGTTTTGCCGCACCTTTGCAGAACGGGGGAAGCGGTTGGGCCGGTATACCCGTATCATTTATTATTCGAATTCCACCTAGAAACAATAAATCCATGTTGAGATATAGCTATATACAGCAGCGATCAAAAAGTCCATCTTTAACCAGCGTTAGCGATGTGGCGCGCGCTTGCCATTGATATTATACGGATAAAAAATACCTAAGCGGATTTGCAAGCTTCGAGTAGTGCATCAACGAATGCTGCAGCAAAGTCATGTTTACTCTTTAATATAATATAATACCTTTTTTTTCAGATTTCTTATTGCATGCTATTCTTTCTACTCAATCATTCACCGGAATTTACTATAAATACACTAAAGAACTTCTAGAGAAACGATGAAACATGGTTCGTTATTTTTCTGCAATTATTCTAAGAAAAACTTTCGCAACGAAAGTTATCCCGTTGATGTCCTTGAATTTTATCTCTTCCGTAATATGATAAGGCGAGGGATCAAAGTGAGAGGACTTTTTTGCGGTAAGTCGATATTAAGGGGTGATCCAATTTCTCAAGAGGATCAAGAAGGACCCAAGTTTTTAGAGGTTGCTTCGCTCCTTAAAATCGTATTGTCGCAAAACTAATAAAACGTGTAGGTAACGTGTATGTCTTCTTTTGATCTTTCTTTGCAATCTGCTGAGAAACAAAAATCTACACCATAAAAAATATTTGTGGAGTTTATCTACGTAGACTTCTTCCCTTGTTAAATTTCTATTAATGCTAACACGAAAATTAAAAAAAACTCATGATAAATTTGTCTTTAATCACATTTAACTAAATAGTATTCGAATGCATCCTCGTCAGAAAAAAAGTCCTTCCGACGTTGTTTATAGAATCAGTAAAGCATAAACTATAAAAATGCTGTCAATTACGATTAAATACACAAATATTATAGAATGATTTTTAAAAATGTTTTCAGTGTCTGATTAAAGTTACTGTATAGAACTATTTCGGCTTCAATTGATGCCCTCTAAATACGAAATTATATGCCTGAAGTAATTTCGTACCTGTAAACATAGTTATGACAGGATTTCAAACTGTCCCATTGAAATCAGAAACATATAGCACACAGCAAGATTCTTCGTGAAAAATGAGACACTGAATGAACAACCAAAATGTTCCCACGGTATGTAAATTCTGCGTCAGAGCAGGAAATAACTGTGCAATCGCGCTGCAGTGTCAATGAAAAGCATCACCAGTAGCCATCCAACTCTCCGGAGAGAGCGTCGTAAACAAATGGGGCCGATGTTGGAATCCAGTTGTTCCGCCACGAGGGAATTCAGTGTACACTTTAAACAGTTCATTCGAGAGAGTGATGGAAAGCGTTCCGGCATCCCCTGAATCTTTTCACGTCGAGACCAAGTGGACAGCTGAATGACGACAGCATTTGTTCACAACGCTTTCAATCGAGGATTGGCTGATCACAGCAAACGACGCTTCACTATCGACACTATCGCAGCGCAATCGTGCCGCTATATTCCACTCCTGCGTAAAACGTGAAATACGTAGGAAAATTCGAATTGCTACGATCAAATCGCCGGGGCGGAAGCACATTACTCTCTATGCGAACCGTGCTGAATTTTTATGACATGGGATCTAAAAAAATGTTCACCGCCGATACTCTATCCTTGCTGGTACCAGCAACTCGCGCGCCAGTTTTTAATAACGGTCGGTAATAAGTACATAAAGAATTCACCGCGATCGGTGAATAGAGCTTTACCCGCGATCGCTCTTTGTGTGCGCAGATTATTATATAGGGGGTAAGAGGAGGATGGGATGCGGGAAAGCTCGAGGGATGATAGCAGAGGGTAACCACTGCATGGGATGAGGTCGGAATGGAATCGAGCGAAGAGGGGTCAGCACACCGACAGCTCCTAGACTCCCAGGGAGTAGACGGAGCAGCGCTATCGGTTACTCCAATGCTCATCACGACGAAGCTGACCGACCTCGAACGAAGCTTCCATGCAACGGTTTTCTTGTGGTTCTAATCTAGCTTAAGGCATGGCCATGCGGGATCAACTCGCGTTGGTCAACTACGTCATCTCATGAGAGAGATATACTCGGTTGCCGGGACGTTATTATGTGCCAGTGAATTATTCGAAGGGGTTCTCGTGGAATGCCAATATTAGATGGGAAGGACTCTCTCGTCCCTTTCGCAATTGTATTTAAGGTAGGCATTTACGATGTTTCCGCATACTGTGAAATGACTATTCAAGCTTAAATTAACTGTTTAATGTAATTCGAATGGTACCACTGCTGATGATAAAGCTAAATTAAAGAAAAAACAATATGCATATGCCTAAGAAGAAACACTTAGAAAATTATTGAAGCAATAAAATAGACTGTGCCCTATTAAAAATAGGATAACTAAGTATTATGACGCTTTTATCAAAAAAATCTTTAATAATAAATACAATCGTTTAACAATGTAGATTATTAATTAGACATTTTTTTTTCAATTTCACGTCATCGAATTTCTACCGTTTGAAGACTGTGTAATTATCTTCAAAAATTGTATTGTATTATAATCTATCATATAAATTGTTTCGCGACATTTTTTGTAAAGTTGATAAGTAGAACATTTCATTTTCCGTATAAAAATTTCTTTCTTACTGGTAAATTTTCAATAATTAATAATCGCCAGATAATAAGTGAATAGGACCTAGTGATCAATTATATAATATATGGGGCGTTCCACGCTATAACGACAAGTCTCATTGTCAGACCCTCCGGTGATCACCATCGCAGATTTGCTTCGTGATTTTTCCGTGTTGTGCTCACTTTAAAAGGCCTCATGTTTTTTATTTCCCATTTGGATTTAGTCGATTTAGACGAATTGTGCATTTTTTAAAATACCTAATAAAAAATCCACTTTTTAAAATTCTGAGAAAATGCTCCAAAATCTTTTGAGAAGTTACAACAAGGTTAAAGCACGTTTGAAAGTGGTAAAATCTTGTATACTAATTTTTTACGAACTTCAAATATATTTTTGCGTAAAATTTAGTTTTAAACTTGGTCAACACACACACAATAATTCTACAGGAAATAGTAAAATATTCCCTACTGAATAAAAATAACTCGAAAGGTAAAACTAATTTTTTTCAAAATTTTATTGTAATAATTGCGAAAAAATTAATTTCACTTTTTAAATGATTTTTACTCAACCGAGAATTTTATATTATCTAAAAAATTGTAACGAGGTTTAAAAATGATTTTTAAAAACATGTTTTAAGTGTGCAGAAAAATAGTAAATAAAATGTTTAACACTTTCGGACGAGTCTTTAATTAATTGTAACTTTTCAAAAGATTTTGGAGCATTTTCTTAGAATTAAAAAAATGGCTGTTATTGTCTTAAAAAATCACAACTCATGACGCCACGATGAAAAAATATTTAAAAACTGGAGACCTTTTAGAGTGACACGGTAAAAAATGGTGAAATAAATCCGGGATAGTGAGGGTCGGAGACTCGTCGATTTAGCGTGAAGCGCCCCATATATACATATGTACATAAATGGAATATTTACGTAATTTCGTACAATTCGTAAACGAATACACTATTCGCTTCGCGCATCAGGAATGTGTTTCCAACTAGTTACCGCGCGAGTGCTCGAAAATTGTTGTAACAATATTACCCCACTTCGTTTGTAATTTGGAGCATGATTTTAATTAACTTGATTTAAATCGCCGAATCTACATGTCGATGACGATGGTTCGAACGGTACCGTCCGCGCCATGCCGGCTGGTAGAATTTGCAGCTATTTTCACGTACATGATACCTACAGGTAAAGCAAGCCAATGATGGCATATGTTAAACCATCGCTCGGGTATTGCGTGGTTTGTCGCACTCGGCGTCAATTACGTACTGCGCTGGGATAACGAAATAGACAATTAGGGGACTACACCGAACGTGCGGTGGCCAATGAAAACGCGCGCCGCGGTTAAAGCGTATATTCTTCCCTCCCACGCTCGCATTTTCCCACATTCCGCGTCTTTTCATCACTGCGCCACGAAATAAAAGCGAACGTGCGAAGATTCGTTCGTTCCACTTGAAAAAGACACTTTCGGTGGGGCGCAAACGGGGACACAATAACTAAAACGTTACGTGCCTGAAATAACGAAACGCCGTGTCTTAAGACGGTGCGAAATACGGGAGCTCGCCGGTTGTTTGGATAACAATATCGATAAGCCATAACCCCGGCCCATTCCCGAGCGGGATATGACTTTCTCTCTATGAACCCTCCATCGAAATTGTTACGTGCTTCGACCGGGCAACATTCGTGGATTTAACGCGCTCTGCGAAGAGTGTTGTAATAACAATAATTATTATCTTTATCGCCATGTGCGACAGCAGTATAAAAATAAATGAAGGTTTGGATGTGTATTGCAAGGTGTTATTTACTGCAGATTATTATTTGAAAGCAGATATGTACCCAATGGGATAGGTTAATACAGCCGAATAAATTTTAAACGTAGAAAAAAGTTGCAGTGTTTCTCCGAATTCGATTTCTTCCTATACCTATGCACTGAAATTTTGCGAATTTTCTTAGTAATATGCATTGTACTTAAAAACATATACATATCTGTCAGCATTCATGAGAATAGAAATGTCGAAAATGACCAAAAAAGATAATTCTCGTTCAAAATCCTAAATTTTATATTTATAATTGATTTGAATAAATTATAGTAACCGAAACTATAATTAAAGTGACAACAATAAAATCGAATCTAAAATTAAGACGAAAAGGGACATCGATCGTAACGAGAACCGCAACGATAAATTTAGTTTGATTCCATTCTACATCTGTGCAATTCCCTTTCATATACGACATCTCCGTCCGTTATTCCCTCGAATTCAGAATACTCAGTTAAGGGGGTCGTCCCGCTATCCCGAGTGAGTACCGTCGCGCCGTTTTCGCGTGAAGCTCACAGGCCCGAAAGGAAATCGGAATATCGGGTTCCCTGGAGTATACGTTCAATGCGAAGTGTGAGTGGGGAAAGAGGAAGGGGGAATCTAGCAACGATAATCCGTACAAGCTCATAATCGCCCGTGTCGAGGGATTTCCCGATAAAACCACCCGCACGAAATACCGACGCGTTCCGCGCGAACAGTGATACCGGTTTAACGTGACTGCAATACGTCGGAACGATGAGGAACGACTAGCCGGCGAATTGGCTCCGTCCGTCGGATTATGATTATTGCCGCCACCCTCTTTCCTCGGCCGGTAACTAACTCGCTCTGGCTCGGTATTTTTTCGCCGTACCATGGAACGTTGCAAGGAAAATGTATATAAAAAGAGGGGAAGAAAGGGCGCGGGGAGAAGAGAATCTACTACGTTTCTCTCTCTCTCTCTCGACGTTCTTTCGTTTGCGCGGCACGTGGAATCATTTATTCACTTTCGACAGGGGCAGGACGAAAACGAATGTCGGCCACGTCACCTTAGCCGTACGGGGAATAAAATATTCCCAGGTACACACAATGGATAATTTACTGCGTGCATATTTACGCATATCCGGTGTTCTTCAAATTGGGACGAATGCTTTTCAATGTTGAATCTTCTAAACGTCTAATGGAAACAGAAGAAACGTGTTTTAGTCAAGCACACCTTTTAAACTCTTCTAAAAAATAATTATATGTTACCGCAAAAAATAAACGAAATAGAAAAAAGAATGAAATACTTCTGACGACTCCGAGTTATTATTTGCTATTCCAAAAATATGCATGATAATTGATAATAATCCTTCCCGCGTAAAAAAAAAGTGCGGCTAAAGTATGGCGGAAGTCTGGGAAAAATTGAACCAAAAAAGTACGGCTGCGAATCGTGTCCCAGACATTGAGACGGTAAACCATGATTCTTCAATTAGACAGTTGTTTGTACGAGAATATGTTTTAATTGATGTCTGTTCTTGTCAGCTGGCATTATTTCAATCGATTATTTTATTAAACTCTCTAATTATTACTAATGAATTACATTTTTGTACCGAACAAGTTATTAGGTATAGTTTTATCCACTGTTAGAAGTGTTTTTGATTTCACAATATGACGCTATACGGATGTGTAGAGAATTCAAAAATATATTTTCAATTTTAATAAGCAAACTTTGAATTCACTACAAAACTTTTAAAATCACAAATTTCGTTTTGATTTCCAAACACACATATTAGGAAATAAAAAACTCGTACTTTTATTTAATCACTGTCTCTTTAAATAGGCAACGTTCACTCTGAATTCCTAACATCGTGTTTGTATTTCACAACAGCGTTTGAAAAAAACAATACCCATATTTGGTTTTAAAACATGTATGGGAAAAACCTAAAACGTCTCTTTTGAATTCACAATACATTGTGATGTTTCAATAGCGTCGTCGGTGATGCGGAAATAACATGCTTACAGTATTGATAACTCGTTTTTGAACCTCTACTGATTTTTCAATTCTATACCTGGAAAACCTCATTTCTTTGAAGTATTGGTTTGCCGCTGTAGGTATAGGTACCTCTAATTTCGTGATCATAATGCTCAGATAATCACGAACAGGTTTAAATTAGAATTTGTGAGTATACTTCCAACTCTAATTTCGATCTGCTGGACCGCAAACAAAATTGAAACTCTCTATTTCCAGCCTCATTATTCTACATAACAGACGTTCTGATGAAAAATCATTACAATTTATAAATAATCAGTTTCACAAATTCCAAAATTTGCTATATTATAACAAACCTATTATCAGATTTATAGAATTTTAACAGCTGAATATTACTGATAGTATTACAGAGAATGGTTTATATATTACTTTATATTAGCACACAGTTATGGAGAAAATCAAAGTGAACTATTATCTCTCTCTTTCTTTGCTACGTGCTATCACGTGAGCTCACGTGACGTGAGCTCAGTCTGTTTCCGCCTTTAGTGGCATCTCCGTAGTGTGTTCGTGAGACCCAGTGTTTAAACTCACAATCAGTGCAGTCACGGAGCCTTAACGACGGGCAAACACTTCGTAAATTTATTGTGAATGCACTGTATCTTCACAAAATTTTTAAATTAAAAAATAACAAAATTGATATAATAATGATGTTTTAAACAGTGCAAATTGTACCGAATTATTCCATAAATAATGAATGATTAATTATCATAATCGCTACTGTTTTGAAAAAGAACGTATCAAATTATTTTATAAAATTTAATGAGAAGAACCTTCGAGAGCAGTCACTGTCATGTTTGGTTTCTATATGACTGGAGTCGACCGATACCAATATTGAAGAGTCGGTGGCTCAATTGATAGAGTGCGAAAGCATTTCCAGTTTCGAAGTAGCTCGTCCTAGAGACCGCAGGTTCGATTCCCGGTAGGGTATGAAAAAAAAAATTGACACCACTAGGCGGGTTGGCAGGCGAGTCGGCAGGTAGCAGTGGAGTCGGTAGAGCATGAGACTGGGAGTAAAACGTGCTCTAACCTACGAATATTCTTTTTGAAGTGAATTATCAATCTTTTTGAGTAAATTTAGCGCTCATCATTGTTTATTAACTGGAAAAACAAAATTAGTGCTGACAGCGTCCCGGAGACCGACAAGAAACCCCTGGGGCTCGCCTCAGTGCGGTTAAAAATGCCCAGCGATAAGTCCGACACGGAGTCGGCACATGGGGGACATAAACGAAGACAAAATCCTTCTCCCCCGAATAAGGTTTCGAAGTTACTAAGAACGACGTCTGGAATTCAGGTAATCTCCAAGTCCTTAGAACTCGATAAATATTTTAAAGAATTTAAAAAAGAGTACGGCTGTAGATCCAGAGATCCGTCGATAAAACCTAACCTTAGTAGCGCGAGACGCAGCCGCTCACACTCCCGGGAGTCGGACTCGAACGCCTCGCAATCAGCATCTTCCGAACAAACTAAAGATCAACAGCCAACTGACATGGAAGAAGACATCACCCTAAACGAAAACAGCCTAGGCCCGTCGACGGCAGGCATTGACTGGTCGCTACCGAGAAAAACTATCAAAAGAAAAAAATCGTTATTAGAGAATAAGAATAAGGACGAACTCTCTAACCAATTCTCAGCACTCAACGATCCCGATGACTACGATCCGGACCTATAGTAAGTGAGACAATGCACCAACCTAAGAAAGTTTCAACCAAAACGCAAGTCGCGAAACAAGCCAAACCGTCGAAGCCACCTCCGATACACGTTCACGACACTAAATTAAAAGATTTGATAACCCATCTAACCGCTAACGATGTTTCTAAACAATCTTTCTATCTGAGACAAGAAATCGATTCAGATAACGTAACAATTCGTGCCTGCGACTGTAATAGCCACGAAAAAATCATCTGCATCTTAAAAGCAGTAGGGCAGTCCTTTTACACATACACCCCGAAGAGTCGAAAAAACAAAACCCTTGTTCTGAATGGCATAGAGGAGGTTTTAACGAAGAAGATATTAAACAGGAAATTATTGAGCTCAGCCTTGACAACGTTAACATTATCAGAGTGGGTAAACTAATTTTCAACAAGAAGAAGGATAACGATTCTTACCACTTTCTCGTACAAATATCGCACGATAGCGCCCAGGCAGAACTTATCAAAATTAGGACACTCTCTCTGGCGTGTCAAAAAATCCGATGGGAACACCTACAAAAGAAAACGCTGTTCCAAAATGCAAGAATTGCTAACGGCTCGGCCACGCGAGCGCGAACTGTAACCTCCAATTCAGGTGTGTCAAGTGCAGTAAGCATCATTCGCCTGGAGACTGTAAAATCACACCCGAGTCGGGAAAAGATCTCTTAAAGTGTGCCAACTGTGATATGAGGGGGCATCCTGCGTCCTATAAAGGGTGCCTGTATTATAAATCGGCACTGCATCTAATAAAGAAGACTAATTTAGCTAAGTCTGATGTAGCCAACGTTTAATTAAAGCGCATAGCCAATACTGTCAGACCAGGATTTTCGTTCGCCGATACTGCATCTAAACAGGATAGTATACAAGGCTCCGATACCAGAAACAATCAGCACTGCCGTGTTCCCTTATCACAGGAGAAAAGCCAACACCAGACAGATTCCGAGATTCCAGGATGGGTATCCACACTTAAAAAAGAAATTATGGATTGCGTATAGGACAGCTGCTACACAGCATACAAAGCCAAGTTTTGACGAACTCTAAGAAGATCGAAGCCCTCTGCGGCGCCCTGGGCACAGAATAAAGAAGGCAACCAGAACGCCCACTCGGTGTTTCCCGCCAAAACAATACATAACCTCAACCTGGGAATAGAACTTGTCAGTTCCGTTAGTGCATTGTAGTTCAATCACAAAATATTTCATTGTCTTAAGAATATGGAATATAATAAGAAAGCTGATACTATATGTGCTGCAAGAAATTGCAGTAATGCCCAATATAATTCAAAAAAGAGTTTTTTTCGGTTCCCGAAGGATATTTAAAGGTAATTTTTGTTCTCATGTTCTTCAATTTAATAACTAATAATTCCTCACTTATAATTATTTTATAGAATAGCCTGTATCTACCTGTCAGGGAATAAGCAAAAAAAATAAGAAATATAATTTTATTTTCGAAGTATATGATTTCGAAGTTATGAAACCCACAGCAATATCTTTTTGTACAATAATGTAGGGTACGAGCCATGACGAGGCGGCGGGCCAATGCGACGCGCCCGTTGCTAAGGGATCAATCAAGAGTCCAAAACGAAGACGTCGCTAGGAGAAGAATGCTGTTGATGCATTGTTATGAGGAAGCCGCGAGGTGAATCGGTCGTGCTGTTTGTTAATAAACTGGAATCCTACAATTTTGGGGGCTCGTCCGACTTTTAACACGCGAGACGTGACTAGAGTGTTAAAAGAAAGAAGTCAAAGAAAGTACGACGAATTTTAACTGACGAACGACGAACGCTGATCGACGTACAACGTAAGACGAACGTTAAACGTTGAAAAGAAAACGACGAACGACGCGTGTAAATGCGTCTAATAAGTGAAGTAATGATCGATGGATGAAGTCGATCTAAAATCGTTTACTGTGACGGAACTAAAGAATATTTTAAAACGAAAGGGTTTAAGCACAGCAGGGGTTAAAACCGACCTTATAAAACGATTATTAAACGACGATCCGAGTGCGAAGTGGACGAAATTGACCGGTGAAAAAGACGCGGACATGAACGGGAAAAATAAAGATGGTGCTTCCGGTGGTGTTAACAACGGTGGCAATTTCGAGTTACCTCGTGATAGTGAAGAAATACGACGACGCAGAGAAGAGCTGGAACAACACACGGAACATTCAGTTTCTGAGCGAGAGGTCGAAATTTACCGAAGAGAGAAAGAGTTGGCCGAGCGCGAGCTCGCCCTAGCACGACGCGAGATCGACATGCTACGTTTAGTCCGACGCACAGACGTACAAGACACGACGATACACGCAGGAACTACGAATGACGTAAATAATCAGACGCGAAATTCTGGGAACGGCGAAGTGCCGACGCAGTTATTAAAAGTCAACGTAACGGCGATAGCAGATTTATTAAGTAACTTCAACGGAAATGCTGAAACATTTGAGATATGGGAAAAACAAGTGAGGTTCTTCAGAGATACGTACACCCTTAACGACAAACTCACGAAAATTCTGATTGGGGAACGAGGCTTAAAGGACGTGCACTAGAATGGTTCCATTCTAAACCCGAGTACATCGGAATGACGTCAGATGTGCTACTCGGCGAGCTACGGGGCATGATCTACCATCGGCCGAATAAAGTAGTGATGAGACGACGTTTCGAGGAGCGAATATGGAAGAAGAACGAAACGTTTCACGACTACGTTCACGAGAAGACGATAATGGCAAATCGAATCGCCATACCGGATGAGGAAATTTTGGGGTACATAGTTGATGGCATCCCAGATCAGAATCTACACGATGTAGCAAGAATACACGGGTTTACGACGAGGGACCAGATACTACAAGCATTCGACGAGATATCACTGCAAGACATGACGTACTCACCGACGGCAACGAGTTCGAAGAACGATGACACGGGTGATGCCGCGAAGCGTATGACCGACAAAGATGGTAGGAGCGTTACAGATCATAAGAGTGTACCGAGCGATAAGAATTATGTAAACGAGAAAAGAGATCGAAGTCCGTCAAAGCGTTGCTTCAATTGCGGACTGAGGGATCACGTAAGTACGAATTGTCCATCAAAAGAAAAAGGCGTGAAATGTTTTGCTTGTAATAAGTATGGACACATAGCCTCTAAATGCACAAATAAAAACACAACGAAGAGTAGTTGCGCGATCGCTCAGCCACAAGGCCATAAACATCACAAAAACGTTCGGATTAACGACGTTGAAATGCAGGCGGTTATAGATAACGGTAGCGATATCACTATAATGCGTGAGAATGAGTATGTAAAGTTAGGATCTCCGCGAATTGAGATCAAAGTAACGCCGTTTCGGGGAGTAGGTACGGAGGAAAATGTAACGAATGGTGGATTCTATGGGAATCTAACGGTTGACAATAATAGTTACGTAATTCCGATCCACGTCGTAGCAGACAAATTGACGCGATACAAATTGTTAATTGGTAACGATTTTCTCGACACGGTTGATGTAAATTTGAAACGCGGTAAGCCAACCATCGTTAAGCCGAACGACGAAGATGACGGTTTCGCAGAAATTTGCAAAATCGACGTAATTCACAAAGTAGACATTAACGCCGTGGATATAACGCGAGTACGCGACGACGACTATTACGAAACTGTACAGTCAATGATAGAAAGCTATAAACCGAACTCGACGCATGATTCAGACATAAAAAGGAGGATCATCTCTTATCGTGGCACGGCTTTCACGTCGGGAGAATTTGAAATGTATTGCAAAGACGAAGGTATACAGCACATACTCACGACTACGGGGATTCCGAGAGCAAACGGGCAGGTTGAGCGCATAAATCGAACGCTTATACCGCTGTTGACGAAACTGGCAGCACCAAAACCCGAAGAGTGGCACAAGTATGTGAACATCGCTCAACAGTACTTAAACACGACGATACATCGAAGTATATCGACGACTCCGTTCCATCTGTTATTTGGAGTACACGCACGACTACGTGAAGAAAGCAACGTTCGGGAACTACTCGAGGGCGAGTGGGCTACGTCGTTTCAAGAAAGTCGAGACGAATTACGCGAGCAAGCGACGCAGACGATCGCGAGGATGCAGGAAGAAAATCAACGATATTATAATAAGAAACGAAAAGAAGCCCGGACATATCGCGAGGGCAATCTAGTTGCCGTAAAGCAGACGCAACAAAGTCCAGGACTAAAACTAGCTTCAAAGTTCCTTGGTCCATATGAAATTGTTAAAGTATTGCGTTACAATCGATATCTCGTACTCAAGGTAGGAGAACACGAAGGCCCTCAGCGAACGTCAACTGCTGCCGATTTTTTTGAAGCCATGGTTGGCCGAAGATAGCGACTTTGAGGCTGAAGACGAGGCCGACGATATCGACGAGGACGAAGACATCCGAGGGCGTATGTCATTGTGGGATGGCCGAGTTGTAGGGTGCGAGCCATGACGAGGCGGCGGGCCAATGCGACGCGCCCGTTGCTAAGGGATCAATCAAGAGTCCAAAACGAAGACGTCGCTAGGAGAAGAATGTTGTTGATGCGTTGTTATGAGGAAGCCGCGAGGTGAATCGGTCGTGCTGTTTGTTAATAAACTGGAATCCCACAATAATTATATTCATAGAAAAATGTAATTTCTGTTTTATTTTACTTATTATGTCATTCACATTTTGAGGGCCAGGCAATGGATAGTAGTTTGTCATCGAGAAGATCTTTTGGATAAAGTAAAACGGCTTTATTCTGGTTTTCGGTTATGTGGAGATCATTTTGAGGAAAAAATGTTTGCTAACGATTTGCGTAATCGACTACATCCTTACGCAGTTCCAACTATATTTCCACCTTTGGAAAGTGCCTCAACCACAAATTATGATCACAGTTATACCCCTTATGCCGTACCTGCTTCAATGAGTTCACATTCATGTACAACAGATTGTACAGAACCACCAAAGAAATTGAGGATCCTGCAAAACACAATTTTGTCGCCATCAGACCACATACCAAGCTCTTCGAACACAATAGCAGAAGATCTGGATGCATCACCTTTCCAACCGAGTATGAAATTAAATACGTCAATCTTGTTGCCTTCACAAGATATTGAACAAAATATCGACCCCGACGATATTCAACTACTTTCACAAGACGCCAGCATATAGACTACCCTGGCGTTATCCTCTGCAACTCCAAGAAAAGAGAAGTATCGAAAAAAGATAAAAATCCTACAGCAAGAGAATCGAACGCTAAAAAGAAGAGACAAAGAGTTGGAAGCACAAGTTGAAAATCTAGACTTTGTGTCTCTAAATCAATACAAAATTTTGACTAAAAAGTTTCGTCCTTCGCAAGAAGTGGCAAATTTTATTATCACACAAGTGTCTCAACTAAACAAAAATAGTAGAGGTCGAAGGTATTCCGACGAATTTAAATTATCTTGTTTAGAGATGTATTTTAGAGGTCCTCAGTTATATAGGAAAAAATTAATGAACACTTTTTGCCTTCCATATCTATAAAGTATATTAAATATTATTAGCGCCATAATGCCAAAACCAGGATTAGATCAGGATAGCTTTTTCCATATACTTCAATTAAAAATACAAAATTTCACAGAAGAGAATAGAGTATGCACACTTTGTGTAGATGAAATGGCCATCAGAAGAACAAAATTTAATGTACAATAGATTTACAGACATAGTTACCGGATTCGAAGATAGGGGAAATGGCAATAGATTTTTTAGACCAGCAACAACTGCCACAGTTCTTATGGCAAGGGGAATTAGCTTGAAATGGAAACAGCCATTAGGGCATTTTTTTCTTTGGTACAAGCTGCTCTGGAAATATTTTCAAAGGAATCATTGAAGAAGCTATATTAGAGCTAAAGTCAATTGGATTGAATGTTGTTGCGGTTGTGTCAGACATGGGGTCAAATAATTTGGTTATGGCCGGACAGTTCAATGTTACCCCTGAAACTCCATTTTTTTATTTGAATAATCAAAAAATAATTTATTTACCTGACATCCCACATTTAATGAAGGCATTAAGAAATATGTTGCTCAAGTACAATTTCGTTTTAGAGAATCAGGTAATATCTTGGGAAGACATAAACATTTTTTATGAAAATGATAAAAATTATAGTCCTCGTGTAGCACCAAAACTTACGGACTCCCACATATCTCCCAATAATTTTGAAAAAACGAAAGTAAAATATGCAACTCAGGTATTCAGTGCTACCGTTTCTGTTGGTTTAAGCCTCTTCGTGAGATTCGGGGCACTTCCAGCTGAAGCTGTAGCAACTGCAGAGTTTGTCGATAAAGTCGACAAACTGTTTGATATTCTCAACTCTTCTACAACATGTGCAAAAAAGCAATTTAATCGAGCTTTTAAGGGTTTGGAGTATCAAATCAGTTTTTCGCACGAATGTTTAGTTTTCTTCTATTCTGTGCAAGTTTTTCAAAAGAATGGGGAGAATGTGACTAACAGAGTTAAATGCTTAAAATATTTCAGTTACTATAAATGGTGTAATTGAACTGTGGCATATTCTGAAAAATGAATATAATTATAAATTTCTTTACACTCGAAGATTAAACCAAGATGGGCTCGAAAATCATTTTAGTTCCATTCGACAGCAGAATGGAAATTGCATAAATCCCACCGCTACTCAATTTCAGAGGGCATCAAAAAAACTCATGTGTCTTCAGTTACCTCATTCTGGAACTGAAAATTGCGAGGGTGACTCAGATAAAAATTTATTACAACTCTCTGATTTCATGGAAAAATCAACTGCATATGAGGATACTGATAATGCTGAGAATTTGGAGGAAAAGGAAAGAATATTTATTTCTGAAACAGATTACCAGAATAACGACATTTTTAAACAAAATCTTACTAGGTATGTTGGCGGATATTTAATCAGAAAATGTCTTTCAATACACACGTGTGATACTTGCACGACGTAAGGTAAGGCTCACCAGGAATTCGATGATTCCATTCTCTATTGTCATTTCCGAGCCTATCAAAATAAAGATTCAGATTTTTTTGGAAATTTGCAAATGCCGCATAATAATTTCATCCGATTTGTTTCAAGTTTAGATTATTTATTTCATCACTATTTTGAAGAAAGTGTTTTAGGTAGTGTCATTTACAATTTATATAATAAATGTAAAAATATTCCTTTTCACCATCCATGTCAAAATTTTCCAAAAGAATATGTCATTAAATTGTACCTCAGAATGATATTATATTTCACGATAAAATGTATAAATAGAAATGTAGAAGTGCGTGCGGTTCCGGGTATTTAGGCGAGCGTATCGGGTGATTGCGTAGTGCGTGGCAGGGCGTCTGCGATTCCGGGTATTTAGGCGAAGGTATCGGGTGATTGCGTAGTGCGTGGCAGGGCGTAAGGATGTGGAATGAAACAAAGGCGTGATTGAGAATTGGTAAGAGTGAACGAGAGGCATTGTATGGTTTAGAGGGAGTCAGATGAGCGAAGCAGGAAACGAGCAGGCAGTCTTAAACGGAGAACGGTCGAGTATAGTGTGAGGAATATTTCTTGAAAGAGTCGATGGAAATGCCGTCGACGTATTCCGGACACCCCTCGCTTGAAGGATGTTTAGACGAATCTCGAGGAGCTGGGATGCACGGGTACGAGTCGATGGGAATGCCATCGACGTATTCCTGACACCCCTCCCTCGAAGGATGTTTATATGATGGCGATAGCGAGACCAGGCCCTCCGGGCCCTGGATGACGCTGTGCGAGGATTCATTCTGGCTTTAGCAGTTATAAAGAGAGCATCTTCCTTATAGTCTCGCTGTACTAATTAAATAAAATAGTCTTTGAGCTAAGTCACGCTCACAGAATTCAGAAGTGGGATATCACGTGCCAAGTGTAGATCCGAACTAATTGTTTAAAAACCATAAGAGTAGTGCAGGACGGTATGTCGTCCCCGAGGCAGCGATCATCGATCGACGGAATGTCAAGAGATGGAGGCAGACGCGATCGATACAAGCGGACCAAGAGGTCCTACAGTGGTCACCGCAGTCGATCCAAGGAGGCTCGAGGTGGCAAGCAGCAGAAGTATACACGTCGTTCTAGAGACGATGATTCGCCTCGAGAACGCAGAAGACACCACCGATCGCGGTCTCCTTCGCGTGGACATCGTCACTCCAGCAGGGACCGACGTGATACATCAGAGAGACGAGGCAAAAGCGTAGAAAACAGTTCTACATTGAGGGGTGAGTCCGATTTTGCGAGATTGACAGAGGTGCTGTCACAGATCGTGCAGAAAAACTCACATAGATCAAATCGATTTATAAATGAAAAAATTTTGCCGGAATTCGACCCCGGAAAGAAAGATTTATCGGCTGTGGAATGGACTGAAAAGATAAATAGATTGGGGGTGTTGTACGGGTGGGACGACATTTACAAATTATATTTGTCAACGCTTAAACTACAAGGAATCGCGAAAAAATGGTACGACGGTCTCAGAGATTCCCCTTTAACGTGGGAGGCGTTTGTCGTAGCTGTTACCAGACAATTCGCGGCGGAAGAGAATTTCGGGAAAATCTACGAGGACGCGGGATCGTATAAAAGTATACCGGGCCAAAATCTACAAGCATATTGCTTTGAAAAAATTAAAAGAATCAATCGACTAAATTTGGACATTCCGGAAGAAAAAATTATCGATTTCGTAGTTTTTGGAATCCACGATGATCAGATACGGATGAACTTAACGACATCAAAAAAAAGAACTCTCGCGGAGTTAAACAGCTGTTTAGAGTCGCTTACAGTAGAGAAAAGTAAAGAAACAAAAAACGCGAAAGACGGGAATGATAGGAAACGCTTTACGGGCCCCGATAGGTCTAAAATCAGACCCAAAAATTTCTCAGATCCTGATGCTTGCTACAACTGTGGGAAGAGGGGTCATATTAGAGCCAAATGTCCGGATTTAGAAAGTAAATGGATTAAGGAAAACAGGCAAGAGTTACAGGCGGGTGGTTCTTGGGGGAAAGAGAAAGCGGTAGCAGACAAAGGCGAGAAAAGTAAACTTAAATGTTCACACTGTAAATTCCCGGGTCATCTCGAAAAGGACTGTTACAAAAGAAAGAATAAGGGGAATACAGAGAGGACTGAAAGGGTCGCATGACTAACCGATGGCGTAGCAACCTCCCCTCAAGTGTTAGAAGTTGCATCAAAGTTAGTAAATAAACCACTTAAGAAATGCGTATTAGACACAGAAGAAAGGATGTGCACCATTGATTTAGGGAGTGACTGCTCCATTATAAGAGAGACCATTGCACGTCACCTCAAATTACAGTTTAAAGAAACAAACAAAACCTTGTCGGGATTCAATCATTCTATGGTCGTTCCACTTGCATATTCAAAGATTAAAATTCGTATCGATGAAATTCCGTTCAAAATTAAAGTTTTTATCGTGCCGGATGATCAGTTATCTAAAGAAATATTAATTGGTCGTAATGTGTTACGTAAAGCAGGCACTCGAGCAATATCAAATGCTTATGGGGTAACATTTACTTACAACGAACCAACAAAATTAACAGATAGTCTTGATGTTAACATGATAGATGCAGGTCCGGTAAAACCTATCGCAAAGGGAGATATTTATTGCGAAGGACTTAACCCTGAAGATACGGAACGACTGTTAAAATTACTAAATCGGTATCGCAAAGCTACGTCATTCAATACTAGAGAGTTAGGCCGAGTAAGCTCGGCAGAAATGAGAATCGAAGTAGAATCCGATACACCAGTATTTCAACCACCTCGTCGCTTATCTCTTAAAGATCGAGGAGAAGTCGTAAAAATAGTAACCGATTTAGAGGAAAATGGTATTATTCGAGAGAGCACATCACCATACAGTAGCCCAATTGTGCTTGTACGTAAGAAAAACGGTGAACTACGTATGGCCATAGATTATCGCGATCTTAATAGAATTACCAAGCGCATACAATACCCTCTACCGATCATTGATGACTTAATAGATCAACTTTGCGGAAAACGCGTCTTTACGGCACTAGATTTGAAGTCCGGGTTTTACCAAATTCCGATGCATCCTGATTCAATAGAGAAAACAGCCTTTAGCACGCCAGATGGTCACTGGGAATTCTTACGGATGCCGTTTGGTTTAGTAAACGCCCCGGCAATATTTCAAAAGACAATGAGTAAGGTTTTAAAGGGTTGTGCACAGGTATACCTTGATGATACCTTACTTCCAACCGAGAACAAAGAAGAAGGATTTGTGCTATTAGAGAGAGTCTTAGAAATTCTCATAACGGAAGGATTAACTCTAAATTTAGCTAAATGTAAATTTTTCCAAAGCAGCATTGACTATTTAGGTCGCGAAGTATCGGCCAAAGGCGTAAAGCCGGGTTCTCACAAAATAGAAGCGGTATTAAAAGCACCGGAACCGCGGAACGTTAAGCAAGTCAGACAGTTCTTAGGGTTAGCAGGTTACTTCCGAAGGTACATTCAAGATTTCGCGCGCAAAACCGCCCCCCTAACGAACCTCTTACGAAAAGATACCCCGTGGGTTTGGGGTTCAAAAGAATCGGAAGCCGTAAGAGATATTAAAACAATATTAGTCAATCGTCCAATCTTAGCAATCTACGATCCAGAATTAGAAACAGAGCTACACACGGACGCCAGTGCAATTGGCTTAGGTGCAATTTTAATTCAAAAATACGATAAACAGAATCGGGTAGTTGCTTATTACAGTCGCAAAACAACCCCTGAGGAGCAGAAATATCACTCCTATGATCTGGAAACTTTAGCGATATTTACAGCGTTTAAGGCATTCAGAACTTATTTATTGGGAATTCAATTCACTGTAGTAACAGATTGCAATGCAGTTAGAGCCACAGTAGCAAAAAAAGATATTCTTTCTCGAGTAGCTCGTTGGTGGGTATACATGCCGAATTTTAAGTTCGATGTAATTTACCGGCCGGGGAGCAAAATGAATCACGTAGACTACCTAAGTAGGAACCCTGTGGAGTGTTGCGCGGTCAACATAACCGAAAAAGAATGGATCAAAGTAGCTCAATTGCAAGACCCCAAGCTAGAAGTAATTCGGAAAATTTTAGAGGCAGGAGAGAGGAACGCAAGAACGAAACAATATTTCGACAAATACGCTCTAAAAGGAGGGGTTATATTTCGGAAAACCGAAGCGGGTGAGAAATGGGTCGTACCACAAATGTCGAGATTCAATGTGGTGAAACTGTGTCATGACGAGCAAGGTCATTTTGCTTTAGAGAAAACGCTAGAGAAAATACAAGAGAATTACTGGTTTAAGAAAATGAGACAATTCGTTTCAAAATACATTAATGCTTGTTTAAATTGTTTGTATTACAAACAAAAGGCTGGGAAAAAACCCGGAGTGTTATATCCCATAGAAAAGGTTGCAAGTCCATTCCACACCATTCATCTTGACCACGTTGGGCCATTTATTCGTAGCAAAAATAAAAATACAGAAATACTAACCATTGTTGATGGATTTACCAAGTTTTGTATTCTTGAACCGGTTAAAAACACATCCGTGAGGGGAGTATTAAAAGCACTTTGTCAAGTAATCGCAATATTCGGAGCACCCGAACGCATAATAACCGACAGAGGGCCCGCGTTTACTTCACACTCATTCAAAACATTCTGCGAGGAGTATGGAATCAAACACATACTCAATGCAGTAGCCACACCACGTGCCAATGGGCAGTGTGAGCGTCTCAACCGTACCGTTCTAAGTTCACTGGCAGCTACCTGCGGCGGGCAGAATGAAGAGGATTGGGACGAAAACGTGAAGAAGGTTCAAAGTGCAATAAACTCGTCGGCAAACAGAACAACCCGGAAAGCACCATCCGAACTTCTTTTTGGGTATAAGCCACGTAGTATGGCTGACGCGAAATTACTGTCAGGCATCCAAAATATGCTCGATCAGGTAGACTTGCAGGTCATGAGAGAAACGGCAAAGGCAGCTATAGATGCAGAACAAAAGGAGCAGAAACGAAGATTCGACGCACGGAGGTTCAAACCTCCTCGATACGTGGTCGGAGACGTAGTCATGGTCACTGCCAATCCAGTAGCAACCGGGCAGAGCAGAAAACTGGCAGCCAAGGCAAAAGGACCCTTCAAGGTGACGGCGGTACTACCGAACGACAGATACGAGGTGCAGGATCTTCGGGATTTGAAAAAGTCGCCAAACAAACGTAGCGTCGTTGTGGTGGACAGCATGAAGAAATGGGTCACATTCGATGCCACGCAGTAGCTGAGTGAGTAATGACTATGCTTATCCTTGTGATAAGATAGTGGCCGCAGTCAGGGAACTCCGAGTTACAATCTCTGGTCAGGATTGTGAACTAGGACGAGTTACTGGCGAGGCTGGACTTGTAATGACTATGCTTACCCGCGGGTAAGATAGTGGCCGCAGTTAGTGAACTCTGAGTCACAATCTCTGGTCAGGATTGCGAACTAGGACGAGTTACTGGCGAGGCTGGACTAGGCCGAGTTCAGAGTTGCTACGCGTGGGGACTGGTCAACTCCATGCGAGATAGGGCTCTGAGCGGAGGCCAGGACAAGTAGTCGGAGTCAGGACAAGCTCTGGATCGAAGTGGCGGGTTGCCCACTCCGGTAGGGGGCCCCTGGCAAGGCTAGCGACCGTATTAAAATCCTAAAAGATTCCTTCTCTTATCCTAAATACGTACCCTCTCCGGTATTAGCATTGAGCTGAGTATGATTGCGGACGGAACTGATCACTCTGTACCGACAATTATGCCTTGGGTCAATGAGATACCACTTGAATCATAAAGGTCGTACACCATTAACGGATCAATTTTTGGATCCCTGTTACAGAAAATAAAGGTTTAAAGGAACGTCGAGGACGACGTGGTCGTCAGTCTGGCCGAGTGTGAGGAATATTTCTTGAAAGAGTCGATGGAAATGCCGTCGACGTATTCCGGACACCCCTCGCTTGAAGGATGTTTAGACGAATCTCGAGGAGCTGGGATGCACGGGTACGAGTCGATGGGAATGCCATCGACGTATTCCTGACACCCCTCCCTCGAAGGATGTTTATATGATGGCGATAGCGAGACCAGGCCCTCCGGGCCCTGGATGACGCTGTGCGAGGATTCATTCTGGCTTTAGCAGTTATAAAGAGAGCATCTTCCTTATAGTCTCGCTGTACTAATTAAATAAAATAGTCTTTGAGCTAAGTCACGCTCACAATAGTTCGAAGTGTCGCAAAATCGGAATGATCCTACAAAATTGGGGGCTCGTCCGGGATCCCGCCGGTTTTGCGAATTATTAACGGTGGTGATCATCAAGCGTGGGGCGCGGTAGGCAGACGGCCACACGGGGAAAAATCGTGCACTACGCGACGTGATTGCAGTGACAGTTGTTCAATGTTAGACGGACATTTGACAATTAAAGGTGAACGAATTCACGTTTATTTTACTACGTGACGTGATTGCAGTGATAAATTGTTAAATATTAGACGGATATTTGACAATCAAAGGCGAACGAATTCATTTTTATTTTGTTTAAAAATGAGTGACCACGGTGAAAGCGCACTCCATGACGTGGAGTCATTGACGGTGGATGAGTTAAAGCAGAAATTAAAAGAACTGGGTATCACTACCAAGGGTACCAAGGCGGATTTAGCTCGAAGATTACACGAAGCACTGCAAGCATTAGCGTTGCAGAATCCGGATCCAAAGGAAAAATCGGCAAGTGTCAGTCACGGTGGACTTCAAGGCGACAAGCAGACAAAAGAAGATAATTCCAAAGGTGATGGTGAAAACGAAGACGAACGCGGTTTAGCAACCCTGTCAGTGGCTGCTCTGAAAATTCAGTTACGTGCTTTAAAATTGCCAGCCACGGGTAAAAAAGCGGAACTGGTAAAACGATTGCAAGAGGCGTTGCAAGCTGCGGAAGAAGACGGTGATATTGAAGAAGAAGAAGAAGATAACAATGAAGAAGACGATGATAGTGAAGAAGAAGAAGTTCAAGAACAAAGTGATGGTGATCCGGGTGAAGGTGCAAATTTACGCGTCCTGGAACAGTTGGCTCGACAATTGCGTGGTAAACCTAAGTTGAATTTCAAAGACGTTACTGATACCATTGAGACATTTAGTGGTGATAAAGGTGAAAATATTCGCCAGTGGATCTTAAGTTTTGAAGAAACAGCGGAAATGGCGAACTGGACTGACGTGGAAAAAGTGGTAAATGCCAAAAGGAAGCTCCAAGGTTCAGCAAAATTATTTGCTCGCTTCGAATGTCGTGCCAAGACCTGGGTGAAGCTTAAAAAAACGTTAATTAGTGAATTCGCGAAGACTACGAATAGCAAACAGGTCCACAAGCAGTTAAGTTCGACTAAGAAAAAATCCGACGAGACTTATCAAGCCTATGTATATCGTATGCTGGAGATAGCCAGTCATGCCGATATTGAAGTTGAAGCTCAGATACAATATATCATTGACGGTATTCCTGATGAAGAGCATCATAAAACGATTCTCTACGCGGCTACTACGATTAAAGAATTGCGAAAAAAATTGCAACAGTATGAGATACAGAAAGCAAACGACAAAAGAGCATCACAGGTAAAGCAACAAAGCAGTGATAAAAATAAGAAACCTACTGAAACACCAGATGCAACGAAAGATAAAGTGAAACGATGTTTTAATTGCGGAAGTAAAAGTCATGTGTCAAACAATTGCCCTGATAAGGATAAGGGACCAAAATGTTTTAACTGTGATCAATATGGACACGTAGCTCCAAAGTGTACACAGCCAAAAAAGGTTGAAAGAAGCGGTACCACGAAAAATAATTCTACTAGTGCCAAGGTGAGAGTCGATGCAGTAAAATCAAGACAATCAACGGATAAAAAGACGTATAAAAAAGTTGAAATTATGGAAACAGAAGTGACAGCCGTAATTGATCCAGCCAGTGATATTCATTTAATTCGTACCAGCCTCTATTTGCAATTGGGAGCTCCACCGTTGGAGCCAAAAGTAGTGTCGTTCAACGGTGTTGGTATTCCTGTTTCGCAGTATACCATGGGACGTTTCATAACTGAGCTGACGATTGACGGAATGACATTCAATTTCGCATTTGATGTCGTTCCAGATCATTATCTTGGACATAATTTACTGATTGGTGGCGAATTGTCCGAATTTGCAGAAGTTACGTTGAGAAATAAACAAGCAACGGTGAGCCAGTTGAAAGCTGAAGAAACTACAGTACAAACCAATGATCCGGGGTGGAAAGAGGTATTGAACATCAATGTTCTTGATGAACCGGACGATGAATACGAAGTGTCATTAAATCACCTGGTGGATTCAGAATTAAAGGACAAAGTTCGCGAGTTGATTGAAAACTATGAACTGATAAAGACGAAAAACAGTGGTGTAAAATTACAGATAATGCTGACCGATAACATCCCAGTGCATCAACAACCCCGTCGCTTGTCAGTGAGTCAAAGAGAAATAGTCAACCAGATCATCGCCGATTGGGTGAAAAGAGGAATAGTGCGGCCAAGTACGTCGGATTACGCAAGTCCAATCGTATTAGTGGAAAAGAAGAATGGTGAATTTCGATTGTGTATTGACTATCGTATGTTAAACAAAAAAGTGATCAGGGATAGGAATCCGCTTCCCCTGATTGAAGATCAGCTTGATAAACTGCAAGATGCTGAAGTGTTTAGTACACTGGATCTTAAGGATGGATTTCTCCAGGTACCCGTAGAAGAAGGAAGTATTAAATATACAGCTTTCGTTGTACCCGACGGACATTGGGAGTTTTGCAGAATGCCGTTTGGTTTCGCCAACTCACCAGCGGTATTCCAGAGACACGTAAGAGTAGTCTTTAAAGAGCTAATCGAGAAAGGTATCGTGCATAATTATCTAGATGATTTAATTATTGCATCCAAGACAATAGAGGAGAATGTACAAAAATTAGCTACGGTGTTGAAAACAGCGAGCGAATACGGTCTGGTAATCAACTGGAAGAAGTGCCAATTTTTAGTCACCCAAGTTGAATACTTGGGGTATCTCATCAAAGCTGGACGTTATTACCCATCAGAAAAGAAGACAGAAGCAGTGGCTAAATTTCCAAAACCAAAAACCGTTAAACAAATTCAGAGTTTCTTGGGCCTCACTGGATATTTTCGTAAATTTATATTCCAGTTTGCTATTCGTGCACGTCCGTTATCAAATTTGCTAAGAAATAACGTCAAATTTGAGTTTGGTCCTGATCAAGAAGCTGCGTTTGAAGATTTAAAAGGTGCATTGATAGATAGACCAGTACTGCGACTGTACCGTGTTGGTGCAGAGACGGAGCTCCACACTGATGCATGTATGGGTGGTCTCGGAGCGATTTTACTACAGAGAAACCCAGATGACAACTTATTTCATCCAATCTACTACGCCAGCTGGAAGACCAGTCTAGCTGAAGAGAAATATACAAGTTTCGAATTAGAAATGTTAGCTGTGGTCAAAGCATTAAAGAAGTTTAGAATTTATTTACTAGGAATCCCCTTCAAGATTATAACTGATTGTCGTGCCTTTGCCATGACCATGAAGAAGAAGGACACCTGTCTACGAGTGTCACATTGGGTGTTACTGCTAGAACAGTTCCAGTACACTATTGAGCACCGACCAGGAACGGCAATGAAACACGTCGACGCACTGAGTCGCAACCTTGTGACAGTGTTATGCATTGACCAAAACCAGGAGACATTGATTGTTAAAATTCAGAGAGCTCAACAAGAGGATTCAGAACTTCTAAAATTGATCGGAAATATTAAACAACAAAACAGTTAAAAATTCAAGTTGAAAGGGCAAAAAGTTCTTTATCGAGAAAGCAACGGAATTGAACAGCTGGTAGTCCCCAGGAGCATGCAGCGTGAGGTCATTCACCAGGCTCATGACCGAGGACACTTCGGGTGGAAGAAGACAGAATATTCATTGATGCAAGAATTTTGGTTCCCCAAAATGCGTGAAAAAATCCAAAAATATATTGAAAATTGTATACAGTGTTTGTTGGCAGAAAAGAAAAAGGGAAAAGCTGAAGGCTGGCTCAATCCAATTGGAAAAGGTGACAAGCCATTGGACACCTATCACGTGGACCACTTGGGCCCCATGCCGTCTACAAAGAAAAGTTACAACCACCTATACGTCGTCGTGGATGCCTTCACGAAATTTGTGTGGATTTATCCAACGAAGTCAACGACTGCTGAGGAAGTTATTACACGTATGAAGAGACAAGCAGTTACATTTGGTAACCCACAACGAATTATCTCAGATAGAGGAACTGCTTTTACATCCAACGCGTTCAAGGAGTACTGCAGTGAGGAGAAAATCGAGCATGTATTAATTACAACTGGAGTTCCAAGGGGAAATGGACAAGTGGAACGTATAAATCGTGTCATTATACCCATTCTGACAAAATTATCCATTGAAAAACCAATGGAATGGTATAAACAGGTTGATACAGTACAAAAAGTGATTAATTCAACATTCAATCGAAGCATCGGTAAAACGCCCTTCGAATTACTGATGGGAGTGAAAATGAAACTTAAAGATGACCCAACACTACGGGAAATAGTAGACAAAGAAATCATTGAAATCTTCGAAGAACAACGAAGTACTCTCCGAGATGAAGCACGTGCTAATTTACTAAAAGTACAAGAAGAAAATCGCAAGACATTTAACAAAAAGCGCAAGAGTCCAAAACAGTATAAAGCCGATGATCTTGTGGCAATTCAACGAACACAGATGGCACCTGGGCTGAAACTATACCGCAAATTCCTAGGCCCTTACCGAGTTGTCACAGTACTAAGGAATAATCGCTACCTGGTAGAGAAAATCGGTACACACGAAGGTCCAGCTAAAACAAGTACGTCAGCAGACCACATGAAACCCTGGTCAAATAACATTGACAAGCTGTTCGGCTGGGAAGATGATGTAGAACCAGAGGATGACGACTACGCAGACTATATGGAGGAAGCAGGCAGTATCGAGGACGATACTGAAGAACAGGATGGCCGAGTGTAGAAGTGCGTGCGGTTCCGGGTATTTAGGCGAGCGTATCGGGTGATTGCGTAGTGCGTGGCAGGGCGTCTGCGATTCCAGGTATTTAGGCGAAGGTATCGGGTGATTGCGTAGTGCGTGGCAGGGCGTAAGGATGTGGAATGAAACAAAGGCGTGATTGAGAATTGGTAAGAGTGAACGAGAGGCATTGTATGGTTTAGAGGGAGTCAGATGAGCGAAGCAGGAAACGAGCAGACAGTCTTAAACGGAGAACGGTCGAGTATAGTTCGAAGTGTCGCAAAATCGGAATGATCCTACAGAAATTTCAAAAAATCAGTCAACGCAACAAAATTAATTGTATGGAAAAGTCAATGAAATATTATTGTTGGAGATAATTTTGTTTGCCTTTTACCGTGGTTAAATTTTGGCGCTCTCACTACTCTCTCTAGTAACTTTCCTACTGGTGCTCCCCACTTTACCTGCCCTCTACACGATTCACTGCCTTCTCGATTCTCTCTCGCTAATGAACACTCCTGCTGATGCGACACGTTTTCTTATATTCTGTGATACGAATAAATCTAATCACCGTATTTCTTGCACATCCTGTATGGAAGTTATTCGCGCAAACCTAAATCCAACAATTACTAATACAATTTTCTTTTATACTATTTCCGTTTTCATTATTTTTTGTTATTTGTTCTATTCTTGTAAAGCACCCTAGCGGCGGCCCTGGCCCCTTTTGGTGAGTACACTCCTGAGCCTAAGCTCTATTCTCGCAAAATGGCGTCTGTTGGTCTGGCATTTTCAACGGTGGCGGCCCGGAGTGGACACATTCTGGTTGTCTTTCTTATTCTGTGCCCTGGGCTTTGTTTCCGAAACTAAATAATGACCATCGCAAATTCTAGCATTCATCCGATACCTGTAGCGAATCAAGCTTCCTGGTGGAATATTAATGCTCGACAGATGGAATGCATCCGTGCATCCGAAAGGAGCTGCCTGAGGACATGCCTCCACTTACATCGATCGCAACATACTCTCTACAAGCATGTTGTCAACAAGAGACTATACGACGCAGCAGGCCACTAATACACCATGTGAACAGACATAAGTTTGACAAAAAGATCAATTTATACGAAAATGACATCCCTCAATATCACATTCGATGGCTATACTCGAAAGAATCTATTGGACGACTGAAGCATACGTCCCAAATACTGGTGGCTGGACCAATCCGCCAAACATATCCCGGAGTTACACATCCGCTTGGATACTGAAAGAAGAATGAGGAGACACGATTCTACATCATTACCAAGGGCAAGACCTAGACCCTATTACCGTTTCCGCCACGGCGGGCCATTTGTAAATAGTGTACATATTTAATTATATTCCCTTCCCCTATCCATGAGCCCTCGCCCACTGTACATTCCTCTCTCTCCTCACATTCCCTTCCCACTTTATCTTATACCAAAACTTTATAGATTATTTTCGTTGGTTTTTTAAAAGTATTTTTTCCGATGTTCACAGCCACTCAGGCGCAGAATGTACAACAGTATTACTTAGTTACCTGCCAGATATTAATGAGACGTTCATCCTAATAAGTAAGAAAGACTGCAGATAACGGAGAACCACCGGCTTACGGATGGCAAGCTATCTAGATTAAGTATTACGAGTACTTAAGTTTCATACATGGTTTATTTAGTTATGTTTGTTTTACCATGCAACTGTATATTTTTGTTATACCTTAATAAACAAACATTGATGTAAAAAAAAGCAGGTAGCAGTGTAAAGTCACTGCGTGCGTTCCCTTTTTTGACACGCGTTTGTAATTTTCCTTACACATGTGTACATTTTCTGGTGTACTTGAGTACTTTGGTTTCATAAAACAAGTATTGTGATTTCACAATACCTTATCTTTTGAATTCCGCAGTACCGAAGAGAGAGAGAGAGAGAGAGAGAGAGAGAGAGAGAGGGAGAGAGAGAGAGCGCTTCTATTTTTCCACACAAAGTATTGTGATTTTAAAATACAACGATTTCGGAATTCCTAACACCATTATGCATTAGTTTCAATGTACACTCGTGTTTGTAAAAATGCTTCCTTTACATTTATTGTGATTTCATAATAGAAACTTTTAACAGTGTAATGATAAACCCATGCAACAAAAGTGTACCAAATATGTAGATACAGGTAAGTCGAGTAAATTTTACTTTTCAGCTGATACAAGAAAAGTATCTGGCTGAAAATCTGGGATACGATCTGTGGTCATACTCATTTAGTTCAACTTTTCCCAGATTTCCGCCATACTTTAGCCATACTTTTCTTTCTACTCGGGTTTCCACAAAGGAAAAAAGTTATCGCCCGTCTTCTAATTGAAATATTCCATGATATTATCGTAGTGGTCAGAATTGTTACTCACAAAATAGCAACGTTATTCCCGATGCAGCAGAAAATATTGCAACAATATTATACCAGTAATATATAATTGTCGTATCTTTATTTTGTACAATAAAGTATCGCAAGTTCTGGCCGAAGCGAAGAAACTTCTACCAACGGTACTCCGTAATATTGAATTATTAAGGTGCCCAATCCAACGTTAAAAATGGCGCAACACATTTGAGAAAGAATTTAGAAAACTCACTGCACCAGTTCGCGAAGTACGATCTATCTGCATTCCTGTAAAGAACCTAATTTAAAAATATTTGCGCAGACTTCAAGAACACCCTATACAGCTAATTGGATGCGCCAGCGCGGTGAACCTCCACCAACCACCGCGCGCCTCCGGAGGGAATTCTTTTAAATTGCACCTTCGTTTGCTCGGCGAGAAGAGGCGGAGGGGCTTTATTTCTTTACTACTTCGAACAAACGCCGGGAACGAAGTAGATACCGCCGATTTGTCTATAGAGAGAGTCGATTCTTATTCATCGAACGAACTTACGTCCCGCTTCGACTAAAGCGGGAAACGGAAGTAGAAGCCGGACTTTTCATACGTCGAATCGAACTGCGCCCATCGTGTTTTTATTACAGCGTGAATGTGATTGCTTTTGCACTTTTAACGGTTATAGCCGCGGGTATAAAATCCGCGACGTAGCACGCCAACGCGACCGCATCAGTCACGATGGTTGCGTTACCCTGCGTCGTCGTAGCTTATAGCGATCGACAAGCCCTTCGCGTTCGTGTTACATCAACGTTTACGTTCGAATCTAAAGAAGGCAATGTCGCTCGGATACACGTAAGTCCACGTCCCGTGACTGCCGCGAATGCGTACACTATTCGTTCGACATGAATACAGTTCTGTTAAGGGTCGTGAATCACAAAGCGAATCGTTCGACAATTCCCGACTTTACCGTTGCCTCGATAAAAGACACATTCCTGGTCCACGCGGGTACCGGCGCGGTTCTGGTATGTTCTCTTTTTCACTGCGGGGTTCTTTCATCGGAAAGTGGTTTTTCGGACGTGGCGAGTGTAGGAAAGAGTTACGCGAATCGATCGGCAATTTTTGACATTGTATTCGATAAAAGGCGTATTTCTGATTGGCGAATACCAGTGGTCGCGGAGTCATCTCATAAGTTCGTAATATTTTCACTATGGATTTTTATTATAATATGGCAACATTGAGAAAAAAATTTAGTTGTTCCAACCAAATTGTTTGGGTTGAAGGTTAAATTTGTGTATTTGATTGGACTGTATGTAGTTGGAATAACTAAATTTGTGTCGCCCCATTCAATAAAATGCGTTTTGTTGGTAGATGGAAATCAATTCAACTTCACTGTTTTGTTCAATTCGAGTTGGTTTGTTTCAACAAAAGCTTTTGTTAGACAAATTGTGAAAGTATTGTATTAACAGTGTGGAAAAAATCGTTTGAGTCCAACTAAATATATAGTTATTTGAACGAATATTTAATTGAAGCAGCTAAGTATCAAGTTACCTCAACTCAATTTTAGTTACCTTAATTACATATTTGCTAAGATAACTGTATATTTAGTGGGCCGCCCGAGAGCTTGTGCTTTGGAAATTTTTGTTTTCAGTGAAGAGGTACGCCGATTGTAACAATCGGTTTCCGAAGGTGAAAATGACCTGTGGTGACCGATTTATGAAAAATGTATTCGACAATACTTTGGGGAAGAAATTTGTATTTCTTATATTATAAATTTATGTTTGAATGACAGGAAAAGATGATCTAGATCAGGCAGAAGTAAGATAATTTGGATGGACGAATTTTTGAGTATTTTAAAATTCTAATATGATAATGGTTACATTCAGCAGAAAGATTTATTATACTATTGCTCAGCGGACATTCAGGAAAAGGGGTCGACATGGAAAAAAAAAGAAGACGTATAAAAAGAGGACGACCACGCAAAAAAAGGGACCGCGATTCACAATATGAAGCAAGCTGCTAACCTCATATTTTTATATCGAACCACAAAAGGGTTATTTTCAAGCTACATAATACGATATTGCATATGTATACAGTGTGTGTGCACCACGTAAAAGTCTCGTACAACTGAATATCGTATTACTCCTCTATAATCAACTACAAAGGGGATATAAACGACTCTCGACATATAGTACCTATTAAAAAGCGTAGGGCAGTCAAGTTAAATTTTTTAAATGGAAAAAATGCAGCTTGCGTAAATAGACAACAATAATATTAAATTAAATCGATTTTTAGAAAAGTACAATATAAGATAAAATAATATTAAATTTAACATAATCGTATACAAAATTTTATCCAAAATACGTAATTATGAAAATTAATATATTCCCTGATGAAATTTGTATTAAATTTACTATAATTGTTTATAAACCTCGATAAATATTTAATCTAAATTTCATAAGAGAGTACCTACATATTATATATCAATTCCATAATCACGTGCTGGATAAAAGCTTCTATCCGACTATATTATTAGTACAAATTTCTCTTAAAGTATGGCTGTAATTGCGGTACTCTAATATACAAAAAAAAAGTTTTCAGTTCACCAAAAGAATCGAGGTTCTGCGCAATGTGATCATATTATAATCGTTTTTCCAATGATCGAGCGATAAATTATAATTTTAAAAAAGCTGCGATTCGTTAGCCCCCGTTATTCTTTATCCATAATATAGATTTAAATGTGACGAAAAATGTCGACAGATGATTAATTTCCCCGTGGAAAAATGTACATCACGGAACAGCACGATCATGTCCGGTCGACGTACATTAGGTACCAACGCCGATGATGACACCGTCCTTAGCAATCGCCTTTGTATACCACACTGCTAAGTTTTCTTATATATAGTAGGGCTTAGCGCCCTAAAAGTTTAATCTTACGAAAAAAAAAACTTGCGATAGGGAACGCATCTCGAAACTCCTTCTCTGATGTAGTTTACCAACGCTGCCGGTACCGCGCGCTGATTAGCTCGGGCGGGAAGCTCGGTGGGAAATGACAAGATCGCGGCTATACGTGCCAACACGTACACCAAAACTTTTAGAGGGTTTCGCGAAAATTGAGACTACACCGACGAACATCCGCCCGTGTAAATGTAAATGTGCGGTAGGGGCGTTATCCAATACGGACATAGACTGGTGTACTCACATCCGCCCGCGTACCAACGAATCCAGTCGAAATGTACAGACATACACGCACGCTTCCATGTGTACATAAAAATGTATATATATACGTTTTATAGACACACATTCATATATATATATATATATATATGTTTGTATGTATGTATGTATAACAAGCTATGGCGCTCTTTAAACTTCTCTGCGTGTTCGGAGGGAGCAAATCAATATGGGTGCGGATAGCATGCGCATTGCAACACTGGACTTCGCAAACTGACATACGAAATTTATATTCCGCAGTAAAATACGACGCGTTGAATATACGTAAGTATATGGGCATGTTTATCGGGTGCTATTGAATTTAGAAAAGCAACCTGTATCGTCGCGGTCCTCGTCGAACTCCGGTAGCACGGTCACGTGTCATACCGGCAGTAGCAAATGGGCCGCCGCTACAACCCTATCGCTATCCTCTGCCCACTCCTCGGTCCAAACCACGAATCTCCCTCAGACGTCGACCGTTTACGTGTCGAGGCTAGAGGCATTTCTCTTGTCGTCGAATTCTGTAGAGCGGCGAAGGAGGTGAGAGGAATAGAAGGAGGGAGAGAAATATTGTCGAGGTCTTAATTGCTTCGGCGGAAACTAATTTCATTCGTCACCCCGTCTCCGGAACTTAGAAAGTCGCGCCAGGCGGAGCTTCTGACTCCTCGTGAATTACCTGACGCGCGTTTCGTCGAAGAACTAGAGACTAAATGTGGATATCCCGAATGTCGGCCATATACGAGAATTCAACCGCCTCTCTGGCTGTGCCCTGTACCCGAACCTCGTCGCTTTGCATTTTATAATGAAACCCGACGACGGGTTGGGAGAGTTATCGCCTCGTTAGAGGTAATCAAAGAGGAACGACTTCGGCGATGTTTGCTATTCATCAAATTCTGCATTTCCCAAGTATTTCTTACGGCAAACCCGTAAACCTGGGATAGTTTCGCCGATTTTGAGTATTTTTTATCAGAATTATTACGATGAATAAGACTTTTGATAGAGCCCCTATTATATCGGCAACTGAATGTATATAGGCACCTTTATGTATTCTCTAGCTGGAAGGATTCTGCAGAACTGAAAATGTATGGAATCTTGACTTATGTATATTAAAAATTCGAGCTTAAATAAACAGCAAAGTAGCCTCTGTACTTGGAGCTACTTTGGCATCCTATTAAAAACAGCTTATTACCCAGAATTTTATTATTCAGAATTCTTTGGTACCTACCAATTCTTATACGCCATGCAAAATTCTTTTGCGATATTTAAGATACTGATTAAAATTCAATATTCTTTTGGTAGTTATTCGAATATACTTGTAAATAGAAGGGAACTAAAATCTAGCAATTGCTAGGGAACTAAAATCATTATGCAGGATACAACTTTTTCAATTTAGCCCTTAGAATACACGCATTTTACGCACCCACGGAGAACACTTCGGTGCGAATTCGCACCAACGAATTTGAAAAACTTATATCTTTAGTTCAGTGTAACTGATTTTTATTTTATAATAGTGTTTCTTAAAGTTTGAAATCTTCTCTTTTTGTGAGGAAGTCGTAATGGCTGGTCAAAAATAGTTAACCTTGTCATAATGATAATAATAAAAAATGACGTTTGCAAAGAAATCACTTTTTCGGAAAAGTTGGCCATTTCTTCCCTATTAGTGTAAATCCAAAATTAACAAAAGAGTATTAAAGGGAAAGAGCTGTACATTAATCCCCTATTAAAGCGGTTTTTCAATTTTCTTAAAAAAAGTTAATTTATTGGCATCTCTGAAAGTAAAGTATTTTCAAGGTAGTGAAAATTGACATTTATTTACCTTGCACAATAATCGATCATAATTACCATTCTGATTGACAGATTTTAACTATCAAGTAGTATTTTTCAAAGTTTGAAATGCCCTCTAATAGATAATAATGATTGATTTTTCAAGAATCTCAACTACATGAAAGTGAAGTTACTCGTTCACTTCACAGCAGATACCTACGTATTTGAGGAATGTAAACAACCACTGAGTCACTAAATAGGAACAGGTTATAATTTTTGGTTATGTTGACATTTTATTGATAGGTTGCATTGCTCGACTAGACGTTGATAATTATTTCGGTATCTCGAGATCTATGCAATTCGATTTCCATATAATAGATGGCCGAAGTGATGACAGGAGAGGCTAAGGAAGGCTAACCGTGTCATTGGTCAGTGTATGCGGCACATTTGAAATAAGCTCTACTCAGTCTTCGAGCCTGGGCGTCAACCTCCTGCATACTTGAATTCTTAACACCTACAGATATCGATATTAAAATAAAATAAAGAATAAAAATAACAAAATAATTGTAGAGCGAATTTCTTTGCCATCCACCGCATAGCGTTGCGGCAAAGGTGGAATGCAAATACGTGTCCCTTTCACAAGCTCTATTTTCCTCTTTTTTCTTTTTCTGAAAAATCTCGCACCCCATATATATTTATTTATATATTCTAGCGCGCCTACATACGTCGTCGCGTAGCTTTTTACTTTATTACCGGCTGGATATAGCCGATATCCAGGTGACATGTTTACGGGGTACAAGCATAAGACGAGAACGCGGTTCGATCCGTTGCTCGGCGAATATCCGACGGGAAAGGAAATGATAACGACGATCCGGGGAGCGATAAAACGTAAGAAATATCGCGCCTAAGGAATCATTCACTCGTGGCTTAGCTCAGGGAACGCGGCAGCCGAGGTAGGATATGTAAAACTCAGAGAGAGCCGCGTTCTATTTTCGAACCGCGAATCCACGGCCCGCGACTTATCATTCCTTGTTTCTTTTCCAGAGGAGATACGTCTTCAAATCCTCCGGTTGGGGATCTCTGCACCATGTAATATACATTCAAATCCATACGCCATCATTCGTAAAGCTTCGTTGATAGCGGAGAGTAAACAAAAATCCACATTATTACTAATAAATTGGTGTCGCTTAAGGGTCACTTATTGTTTCATAACGAGAGTTGTATGCATGTTTTAAATATCGTCGTTCCGTTTATATAGTGATAGTTGTCAATAAACCTACTCAGATGTCATTTAAATACTATAATTTATAGCAACTTCTACTCTGTATAGGTAATAATAAAAAAATCAACATTCCTCAAAAAGGAAAATTATGAATACTGTAATTTTGATAAAACTTGAAATGATTATACACGGAGAAAATGGATTAATAAAAAAATCTTGGGAAAACCCATGAATTTGTACAACTATCCCAGTAACGAGGCTCCTCGAGGTGAAGCGCGCGCGTTGAAGTTCTTAATAGACCACTTTTTAGACCTAATAGACCAATAGCGTACTTTTTACAGTTCGTAATACATACATAGTACAAATATCAATTCATACGGTAAAATTTACCAATTTCCCGTTAATATGTATCGGGTGTTTACGAGTTTATATTGTTACGAACTGTAAAAAGTACGCTATTAGTCTATTAAAAAATTCAATGTTTTACCTCAAAGAGTCGTGTTATTTGGATTCACTATAAAAATTACTAATTCTTTTTCCCTGTGTATACCTATATACGAGGGCAGAGTGAAAAGTCCGATACTTTTCTAGTAGATGGTGATGCGATCGCGAAGATGAGTATACGCCCCTATTTGGCGAAAAAAATGTTCTGTTCCACCACGACAATGCACCTGCCCATTTGTCTGCCGTTACAACAGCGAAATTGGTCGATTTGAAGTTCGAATTGCTACCGCATCCACCTTATTCACCGAATTTGGTTCCCTGGAACTTCTTTCTCTTCCCAGACTTGAAAAAATGGCTGGCTAAAAAGAAATCAGGAATATGCACATATTTGTTTACATCATAAATGGATTGAGCACGTAAAAAAAGTTGGGACGTGTTTTCTTGTTTTTTTTCTGACGCGAAATTAAGCCGTAAAAAATTAATAAAGTTTGCGATAATCTTTGCCCACTTGAAACAGCCGGTCGAGCGACACGCCGCGCCATGACGTCACTATGCACTCTCGGATATCGCATTTGTGTTTCGAGTACGAAGCTCGTGTTATGCTGTGAAAATGGACAGTGGATTTGTACAAGGAAAATCTGACAATTTGCCGCAAATCGGTGTTTTGTCAGTGTTCGCTTTTCTTGGATCAAACCCAGATTTCATTGAAGCAGAAACGCGAAATATTAAAGCAATAAGGTAAGATTTAAAGATACGGCGTGAATAAGTCAGATTGTATACCTCAAAATAAAATAAATAGCAGTCTGCCTATATGTAATTTGTAAATATACACGGTGTCGCCTTTTCGATGTAGGTACTTGAAGCTTCGTAGCTACCACATCAACAATAAAGAAATGTTTGTTGGAGAGTCCTGTAAACATTTTCGAGTTTTCCCGTATGCAAATTTCTGCGCCTTTTCGCATGTATGTTTTAAACTCTGTAGTTATTTCTTTTCCTTCCGGAGCGTAATCTGTTGTACTCGAATCTGATTCAAATTGTTTGTATTCACTGCTTGAATTTTCATCACTGTCTAAATCTGCACTGGAACACGCTGAATTTCATTCAATACTACTTAGTTATTATAAGTACTTTACATTTTTATAAGTACTCTGCTGTTTTTCATCTATGTTGTTGGTAACTTTCTTTAAATTTACGTTATCTTAATGTAAATTTTTGGAAATATACCATTAATAAAATATGTACAATATATACAGTACAATACAGTTACAGCAATGCGCAAATATAGGTATATTACAGGTACCTCTGTACCTGTAACTTACATTAAAATGGTTCTCACAATAATATAGCGAGGTCTTCAGAGAAAGTGGCGGGTTCTTTTTCTTGTCCCTCTTCATTGTCGTACACCACTTCTTCCGAATATCCTGATTTTTTTGGAACAGAAAAGAATATCTTTTCCGGTGTTGCCATAGATATGTTTGTACATCTCGGTATTATACAATATTTATAAGTCAGTTCCTTCTCCGACATTGTAATATCAAACCTCAAACAAAAATAGTCACAAAAAATAAACAAACTTTCACTTCACTTGTCTACATACTTTTTTGATACGCACAAGGCGCATATTGAGAAACAGACTAGAAGGCGCGCAGGCAGGCCGTTACCATGCATAGTGATATCACGATACCAGTGCCGACCATAACGCGGTGTTCTAATATAGGTCACTGGGGAGGCGTGGCCATGCTACTTTTAAAGTAATGTTTTTGAGGTAGAAGTTTTCTTTATCAACTTTTTACTATTGGTACTGTGTTTTGAATAACTTAAACTATTATATTTTGTCTACTGTGTTTCATGCATATTAAAATATTATGCATGTTCCTGATTCTCATCAAACGAAGAGGTCATCGCCGCAGAAGAGGGCTACTTTACAGACTTTGGGGCGCACCACCATCTAGTAGAAAAGTATCAGACTTTTCACTCTGCCCTCGTATAGGTAGAGTATTCACCGTCCAGGCTCCAAGAGTAAGTGGAGCCTATTTCAAATTTCCTACATACGTGATCCAATAGCAGGTCGGTTAATCTCTCTTGCTATCGAGGCTATTGGGATACCAAACAGCATAGATCTCAAAATGCGAAAATTATCGACGTCGAACCGAACAATGCCACATATAAATGACGAGCTTTAAAAAATCAACATAATATAACCAAAAATCATATTCTGTTCAGTGTAGTGCAGTTCAAAATAAAATGAAAATATATACCTCATCGCGCCAAATTGACGACTGATTTTCTCTTCTAATTCTACAGAAGGAAAAAATACGAATTAATTGTAGAAACTTTTGTATCTAGTGCGATAACGTGGAAAGTGGACCTATTGAATTGACCCCCTCAAAAAAAATGCGTTCACAACACTCTACTTCTAGGATGATATGGAAATACGTGTCACTATGCAGTACAGCCCTTGGCAAAGTTTTCCATTGAGTGTTTAATGGTAATGAATGGACCTAAAGGTAACCAATGGGATCGCAATGGAAATTCGGAGGGAAAAATGGTATTTTATTCCAGTAGTAACTAATGGGAGTCCAATGGCAAATAACGGAGTTCCATGCGGAAACCGGTTACGACTAGACGCATTGCGGATCGATCGCAGGAAACAGTGCCAATACAGCGATATTACAGGATAATCGCAGCGATTTTTCGGATCAGGGGAGTGCAGAGCGTGCCGCCAGCAAGAACACGTAGGAGAAAGAGAGGGGACTGCTCTAGATTTCAAAGGAGGGCTTCAAAAAAGTTGAAAGAAAAAGTGAGGTTAGGGGAAGATGGGCAGAGGAAGAGGAGGTGGGGCACGCGGGGAGGATGATTCGGGCGCCGTCGGATCAGGAAAGTCGGAAAAAGCCGAGGGGACAGCGGGAAGACCGACCGAGGCGCCAGAAGGAAAGCGGAGGAGAGGCAGACCAAGAAGCGCGAACAGAGATGACGCGGATGCGGCCACGGGAGTCTTGGAGAAATAGCTAAGTAAAGTATCACTCAACAAATGGGAAATGAATGGTTATAATTGGATGGGAATTAATTCCATTTCACGAATGGTAATGTCAACGGTATGAAAATACCATTAAACGAATGGGAAAATAAATGGGATGTCGAATGGTAGTATAAGTGGGACAGATACCATTGGCAAAACCCCATTGATTTACCTTTGACAGACTGTCAGTGGTATCCAATGGGATTTTTTAAATGGTAATTAATGGGAGACTTAGCCAAGGGAGTATCTAGAACTAATTCATATTCACTCCATTGATGGGACTAGAAGAAATCACACGCCAATTTGGAACCAAATACGTGATTTTACTTTACTGGATTGAACCTCACCGAAAAAGTTACGATTTTTGTTTATGTTGATTCACTGAAGCGCATTGTTTACAGATTGCATTGCTCGGTTAGATGTCGATAATTCGGAATCTCAAGATTCATGCAGATTGATCTTTAATTAATAGATGGCCGCAGTGACAATAAGGGAGGCGAACCCAGCCGTTATTGGTACGCATATGCGGCAAATTCGAAATAAACTTCACCCACTCTCGGTGCCTGGACGTAAACACCCTTTTTAAGGTGATTTCCCTTGGCTAAGTCTCCCATTAATTACCATTTAAAAAATCCCATTGGATACCACTGACAGTCTGTCAAAGGTAAATCAATGGGGTTTTGCCAATGGTATCTTTCCCACTTATACTACCATTCGACATCCCATTTATTTTCCCATTCGTTTAATGGTGTTTTCATACCGTTGACATTACCATTCGTGAAATGGAATTAATTCCCATCCAATTATAACCATTCATTTCCCATTTGTTGAGTGATACTTTACTTAGCTATTTGTCCAAGACCCCCGTGGCCGCATCCGCGTCATCTCTGTTCGCGCTTCTTGGTCTGCCTCTCCTCCGCTTTCCTTCTGGCGCCTCGGTCGGTCTTCCCGCTGTCCCCTCGGCTTTTTCCGACTTTCCTGATCCGACGGCGCCCGAATCATCCTCCCCGCGTGCCCCACCTCCTCTTCCTCTGCCCATCTTCCCCTAACCTCACTTTTTCTTTCAACTTTTTTGAAGCCCTCCTTTGAAATCTAGAGCAGTCCCCTCTCTTTCTCCTGCGTGTTCTTGCTGGCGGCACGCTCTGCACTCCCCTGATCCGAAAAATCGCTCCGATTATCCTGTAATATCGCTGTATCGGCACTGTTTCCTGCGATCGATCCACAATGCGTCTAGTCGTAACCGGCTTCCGCATGGAACTCCGTTATTTGCCATTGGACTCCCATTAGTTACTATTGGAATAAAATACCATTTAAATGTTCCCAGTAACTTGCCATTGGTCCTCCATTGGTAACGAATGGGAACACATACCTTTCAATATTTCCCACTGATTTGCCAGTGGAGTCCCATTTATATTGAATGGTAGAAAGTGCCAGTTCATTTTTCCCTCCGAATTTCCATTGCGATCCCATTGGTTACCTTTAGGTCCCATTCATTACCATTAAACACTCAATGGAAAACTTTGCCAAGGGTTCTACAATCATATTGCGTATTTCTTTCCATTTATTACTACAATGTATACAGGGTGTTCGGAAAAAACACCGACACAGAAATAGGGGTGATAGGTTACGTCATTACAAGTATTTTGATATAAGGGACCTATACCCGCAAGCGCCCCCTTCTGGAGATATCAACTTTTCAAGTTTATAACGACCGAGGTTGATCAAAGTAGAATAATAAGAAACGTATCAAGATGGTAACGAATATTTAATTTTACGAGATACAAAAACAATGTACTACAGCAAATGCTCAAAATGACGGCCACCCATGTCCATGCAACATCGGAAACGATTCTGGATAGATGTGCCACTGCGCAAACTGCTTGCGGAAAGGATAACCGCTTAGCTCAAGTCCTTGTACTTTTCGAAGATGATGCGGATATAAGGAGTTTTCATTTGGTTTTCAATTGTACAGGTAGACAAAAAACTCAATATTATTCTACTTTGATCAACCTCGGTCGTTATAAACTTGAAAAGTTGATATCTCCAGAAGGGGGCGCTTGCGGGTATAGGTTCCTTATATCAAAATACTTGTAATGACGTAACCTATCACCCCTATTTCTGTGTCGGTGTTTTTTCCGAACACCCTGTATATTGATGCCAACAAGGACGTTTTCTCTCGTTCCACCCCAGGCACTTATGACTTTCAGAGCAGATATTCATCTTTTAAATATAAAATATAAATATCGAGTAATTTTATTCTCTCTACAATCGGAGAGCCGGATGAGGACATTTTGGAATGTCCCTTCGCAACAATAAGATAGCCCGTACAGATGTCCGTGGGAATTCGAAAAGGGAAGCTGGGCATTCCCACCGAGAAACGTGGGAATACTGCCCCCCCCCCCCCCCCCTCTTCCCGACACCGTCAGTAGGTACCATAATTAATGACCATACCTCAACGACTGGGAAATAATTAACCATAACGTCGAGAGAATCAAGCCGAAACGGGTGGTGACATCGCGGAAGGTTGGATCGTAGTTGGACCAGCCGTTGACGTTCCTTCGTCCGTAGATATAAAAGCGGCGCGAGATAGAAATGACGCGAACAATCCTCACCCTCGCGCCGGGAGCGAAATCGCGAAAATTAGCCGCACGCGGCTTATTACTGACGAACAAAAATACCAACTCGCTCCCGTTCCCGGGATTCGTTGTAGGGGGGGGGGGGGACGCTTTTTTCGCCGAAGATATATACATCCATGCATTCCCAGTGTCTGTGCGGTGGGCTCTAATTGCGGTCAGCTCGGCAGACGCGAGGCGGTGGTCAGGGTGCGGTAATTTAGGCAAATGAGATGGATTTCCGTGCGCCGGGCAAGCAGGGGACTTGCTCTCCGTCACCAGCAGCCCTTGTGCGAAATATTCTTCCACCCGGCAATACCGTCGCATTCCCAACCCTCTCCCCGCCCTCCTCACGATCTCCAGGAAGCTCGGTGGTGACGTTTCGGGGGAAAAGAGGAAAAAGCTCCGACGAGCTGTCGCGTGGTGCGCTATATGTACCTAAAAGGTAGCAGCCGAGTCGAATGTCGGAAAGGCATGAGGAAAAAGCATGGGGCGCAGACACGTGGATGATTCGCCTTGCTGCTCTCTGGCGTAAAGAGAAAAGAATTCCATCACACACACACAAGTTATCGAAACTCGCAGGATGGTACGCGCGAAAGTCTTAAAGCATTCCGCAAATTGGTATAACACAGGCACACAAAGAAAAGGCCTTGTTCCCGGAACCAGACCAGTATATCTTTATGTTTTTGGGGTCGCTGAATCCGAATCCGGTGTCCGTTTGTCTCCATCACGTCACATTTTTTTTTAATCTCAAAAAACCATCAATAGATCATGATTTTCAAAAAGTTAATGGACTTAAACCAAATTCGCTATAGGGTTTTTTTTGGGTCGCTGATCACGAATCTGAAATAGGATTTCAAAAATGCAAAATGGCGGATCCAATATGGCGGACGAGATTTTTGAAAATCGACGGATTCATGCCGAATTTGGTATAAGGGGGTTTTTTGGGTCGCTGATCATGAATCTGAAGTCAGATTTTAAAAATTCAAGATGGCGGATCCAATATGGAGGACGAGATTTTCGAAAATCGACGGATTCATGCCAAATTTGGTATAGGGTTTCTTTTCGATCGCTAATGACGAATATGAAGTTATATTTACAAAAATTCAAAATTTTCGAAAATATTGTCCTCCATATTGGATCCGCCATCTTGAATTTTAAAAATCTGACTTCAGATTCATGATCAGCGACCCAAAAAACCTCCTTATACCAAATTCGGCATGAATCTGTCGATTTTCAACAATCTCGTCCGCCATATGGGATCCGCCATCTTGAATTTTTGAAATCCGATTTCAGATTCGTGATCAGCGACCCAAAAAACCCCTTATAGCGAATTTGGTTTAAGTCCATTAACTTTTTGAAAATCATGATCTATTGATGGTTTTTTGAGATTAAAAAAAAGATGTGACGTGATGGAGACAAACGGACACCGGATTCGGATTCAGCGACCCCAAAAACATAAAGATATGCTGGTCTGGTTCTGGGAACAAGACCTTTTTTTTTGTGTGTGCCAGTGTAATCGTTCGCGGAGAATATCGTCATCCTACGAAGTGAAGGACGAGGGAATCTCTATAGGGGAAAAAGGAGGAATAGAAAATATGCGTCTTTCCAAAGACAAGTGCTCCTTAAGTTTTCGAAACAATGCGAGAGAGAGAGAGAGAGAGAGAGAGAGAGAGAGAGAGAGAGATGAGGGGAGGGGAGAGAGGGGGAGAGAGAAAGAGAAGTGTTGGGAGAGGGAGGGTAGGGGGTATAAAGTCCCGCGTGTCACTTTTATTACTTTTACGAGTGATATCTACCCTTTTTTTCAGCGCAACTGCTTCGACGAGGGACGCGCGATGTGTTTCATCTCCGTGCACTCGATGGGGTCTATAAATCATTTTTGCAATCTTTTAGGGCCACGAGGTATTGGCGTTTTCTGCCCTGTGATGTATATATTTGGTCGGGTACGGTAGCCCTCCCCCCTGGCATGGTACGAGAGAGTTTCGAAACTCGTTCGCGCGCAAAAAAAACCAGGATTAAAGAATTCAATCCCGTAATTCTCCCCAGCGCTTTCGGAGCATCGCATGAATCGATACGCATTTGTTATGATCGCCAAAAGTTGGACCCCTGCATTTCGCTCCGTATAATCTGACGATAAAAAATAATAGACACTTGATCGATGAAGTGCTTTTGAGCTCGAATATTTCGTTCTACGAACCTTTGTTGATAGTTGCGCGATGAACGGATAAAAGAATATATGTATTTGTACAACAAATAATGGCAAGATTTTTTTGTCATTAAATTTGATTCGTGGACTTCAATCTTCCCGTACTACCGCTCCGTCATTGAATTACTTTACACCGTCCGCTACTCGTGGGAAAGAATGGAGCTCTTCAAGTCAAGGGACTTTATAAACACACAGGACTTTAATGAGCGAGCATGGAAGTTAAAAAACTGCACTACCACTTAGAATGTTCTTGTTCACGCTATTCATTACAGACACGGTTACAGCATTTATTCCATACTTAACCAGTGTAAAGTGTGTGATCAGACCTAATTAGTATCTAATTATCTACGTTAAAAATAAAAATTAAAAATTAAGTTTTTAATACTTATAAAATTGAAGAATATATTCATTAATGAAAAATCAATAACGTAGTACTATCTCGAATAAAAAAGGTCTGAAGATAAAAAGAGATGACAGTAATAGTTCGAAATGTCTCGAACTTCTGGCCTTTCCAAAGTCAGGACACCGGCAATTCAGACAGTTCATTGACCTCGAACATCAAGTGAGCAAACTATTGTAAGTTTCACGTTTGAAAGCTGACAAACTTCTCATCAGTTTATCATCAATTTCTATCTCTGATTTTTTTGATATCCTAAATTGAAGGGGCGAGTGGAGGAAGGGGTTAAGAGATATTTGAGGTGGAAGCATGAGTTCCATTCAGTAGACATATGGCATACTAAACATACTCCATGTAATATCTGGGTTTTGAATGGAATTAGAGCTATCCAGTATTTACCAGAAGTTACATTCGGACATAACACTTTCATCCACTGAGTGATCTCATTTTTTCTAAAAATGTTACTTAACCCCTTCTTCCACTTGCTCCTTCAATTGTTTTTATCGTCCTATAATATACGTAGTACGGGCAACTAGTAGACTTTTACTCCGTCATTTTAAGTGGAATTTTAACATGACAACGCCTCGTTCGTCAAACCTGGCATTTATGTATTTTCCTAAATTATACGCGGCTAAACTCTGTAGGGATCTTGGCTTTCGGTGACAATATAGTTCGCCCCTATTATATTCGTGGCTCCGAGTACACGCCTGAAATTCTACGCTCCTTGTCAGCTCAACAGTCCGTCGTTATAATAACGTTGCGCCACTACACGCTGCGTGTAATTAAATCGAGAAAACTACGGCAAAGTTATACGTGACTCGTTGTGAATGTCGAGTGCAAAGCGGAATCTGTCTGGCGTTGTCGCGGGCGGAAGCGTCGGTGTACGCGGCTACGTAATTATTACGATGTGTTTAACACGGCCTGATCGTTTAATTAATTTTTCGTTATATTGCGGAGCAGTGCCGGTACAACGGTGCGCTAGTTTTTTTTCACCAGTCCCGTTGCTCACGATTCGAATTTGGTTTCGATGAGGGTAGTTTGACGTGTACCTATATATTTTTGAGAACTGAAAAACAATGCGGTTGAAACGGAATAAGCAAATTTCAGAAACACATTATTATGCTCCTCGATAAATGTTAGCGTCAATGGTTTTATTCCAAATTAAATTTTCTGCGTTTTTTTATTTGGAAATTACATATGCTTTTGAATCTTTACGTATTTTTTGACCTAACGTAATGAAGTCTACTATTCGGCAAGGTAGAGCGAAAATGCTTTCGTGCGTCTGTCTGTCTGTTAGTGTTACAATAACTTTTAAACACTTTTGCCAACCTTGATGAAACTCGGCACATATGTTCATTAACCCTCAGCGTATCGTAAGCTCGTTGAGGGATGCGACTGGAAGGGTGGAAAGGGGATTAATCATTCTTAACGTGGGCGGAGACAGTGTACGAAAGAAAGTTTTTTGACTTTAAACTGCGAAAGCTGCGGAAATGGTGCTAGGTAGTCCAAAATTTCATATAAACCATTTTGTGAGGGAGAAAATTTCTCATAAAAATTCTCTGAGCGCCTATATATGGCTATAATAGTTTGGCTATAGCAAACAGACGGATATATGAAAGCATTTTCGTTTTACCCTGTCGAACAGTATTGGGATCTGATATGTCTCGATACGCCGTCTGGTGGCGAGAAGTAAAACTATTCCTAGTATACCGTTTAATGGGTTAGCGAGTGACTGGCATTGGATTAATGTATGTATGTCGCGTATTCGTCCAAATGCTTCTCGCATTTGGGCCCTAGACCGGTGCGAGGGAAAAATTCGACACTCCTTGGGACCCTTTGAGTTATAAATTAGATCCGGGAAAGTTCCTCAATGCTACAGGGTCCCGTGTACGTGTACGTCGGCCGGGACATAGGAACCGAGCACTGGGGTTTCCTCGGGATTTACAACACTTAATCCTGCCTTCCGCATTTCCCTGAAAATTTCTTCGCGTTGCGTAGTTAACATTCCCACCCCCGGTCGTAAGAGAAAACTAAAAAAAGTCATACAACAAGCTCCTGGTCGAAGAGCGTCCAGTACGTTCAAAAACCTCGGAGCGAACAGAACATTATTATATTATTAAAAATTATACCTTATTCATATGTTGAATTAATAGAAAAATGGAAGATGTAAGATACCTGCCCAAGAGCAAATCGCGTTCATAGTTAAAGCCATTCGTAAATGTTCGGAAGACCAAACTTAAAATAGTTTGAGGAGAGAAAGGGAATGGAATCGGAATCCAGGAAAGAACGCTGTTGCGACGAAGGAGTAGACAGAAGCGAAGAAACTGAAGAGAGAGCTTGCCATGAGCCTGAGGGTGGCGCGCGAGTCGCAGGCGGAGGAGGTAGCGGCGAGGGAGTAGGGACAGTCGATAGATCGCATGTCTAGTGCGCGTGTGCGTGGATCGTGATCAGAGCGTTTTTGCGTTCGTGAAGTCTGTCCGTCATTTTCACATTCCCTCGGGAGCGATCCCTACATAAATATTATTTTCTTCTAGGTATTATACATTGCTAAGTAAGGAACAATCGCGTAAACCGGATATTTTAATGAGCCTTGATTACCATGACTGATATTAATATGAATATACTCATCATTTATCAAAAAGTAGTGGATCTGCAGTTCTCATATGCAGCCTTGTAAAATCGACAGACTTCTAATTTTTGGCTAGAAAGATATGATCCGAAATTCTTACGCTTAACGCATGCTTGATATGCTCAATAGGTCCAGCAGCGTTGAACGTAAGCAGGTCGAATATTGTAAAAGTGATAGTGCTATGTGTTTTGCATCAATACTTGCTAAGATTTTTCAGTCATAACCTTGTTGATTTCCAAACTAATACATAGGAATACAGGTATTGGATGTATGTATATAGAAGTCATATGGATCGGAAACTAAGACTACAAAGGAAACAGGAAACTGCTGGAAGTTTCTTGAACCTTCTGCTAAGAGACATATATAACATAGCTAAATAAATAGCTTAACAACGTAATACTCTTAACTAGTACAATAATTGGCACAACTACACTAACTGCGAAGATTCTCCTAGTGGCTGATACTGGTATTAGGTATTACTTGGTAGCTAAAAATCGTAACTTTCAAGGTGAACGAAGTCCAACCGCAGATGATATAATGTCGCTAATTCGTTAATATAATAACTAAGAAAATTAGACATAATTCACCACAGGTGAGGAAATATACATATATCAATACGAAATCATTTTCGTTCCGTTTCCTAACTAATTAAACCAACTAATTTAAACCATCTTCCTATAAAATGTATGACTTTGTAAGTACCATGTTATCTGTGTATTAATAACTGACCTATTTCGGAAATTAAGCGAGATGCAATAAAAGTTTAGAGGCGGAAGCTGTTCAGACTGTAAAATCAAATAACTTTTGTCCTTAAATTTTCTTCCATATTACTACACATATTTCTAAGATAACACTATCTCAATAAAACCACAATATAACCCAACACAGATGACATTGATGAGGTTTATACATTATATTGGAAAGAGCATGAAGTAAAACGCAGTACAGTCGATACTCGATAGTAAATGCCGAAATGGCGGTGAGGGGAATATAACTCCAGGAAATGTTGTACCCCTAGTAAGTACGGGCGTCATGCTGTTGCGTATGTGTTTGATATCCATGTTTACATATCGCTCATAGGCTGCAACAGTGGCATAACTCAAAATTGGAATTTTCTCAAGAGACGACTTTAAAAGTTGAATTATTATATTATACGAGCGTTGACCATTTGCTGCAAGATTATGATAATTATCATGAAAATTCTATAATAATTATCATAATCTGGCAGCAAATGGTCAACGCTCGTATAATATAATAATTCAACTTTTAAAGTCGTTTCTTGGGAAAATTCCAATTTTGAGTTATGCCACTGTTGCAGCCCATGAGAGATATGTTCCCTCGATTGTGAGCGCGGGTGTGGTGAGCGGAACCGAACCCATAATCGAGACACAGAGAATAAATCTTGACCTTGTTTAGAGTGGGGGAAAGCCTCGGTTGCAATGCTGGGGAAGGTGCCCGTTATCGAGCATGCCCACTATCGGGTGTCGACTGTACTCCAGTTGACTCCTATCACTTGACGTTGATAGTAGTGATCAGGATTCAATCGTGTATTCAATTCTATTACAACGTAAATATTTAAGTAATAAGTTCGAAATTTAACGTCTAACAACACTTGCGAAAAAATCGGACACTTATAGTGATACTGACATCCACAAACTCGGAGGAGCTTCATCGATTATCGATCTCTGGAGCGAAGAGTGTATTGCCAAACATCTACAGGTAGTTGTTGACTTTCTTCGCTACCAGTCGTAGATGCGTAGGATATGGTATGTGTAAGAGGATCACACGTACGTATAGTATAACAGAATGTTTGCCAGACGAGGCGGAACATCGACGAAGGGGATAGAAACCGAGACCGCGTTGTCCACGAAAACTGATTGTTATACTGATTTTTGTATTGATCCTCGCTGTAACTGTAGCTGGTATAGTCATCTGTATCTCATAATGGAATCTCACGTCGAAGGCAATAATTGCTTATATTATATAGTAATCGAAGCGAGAGCACCCGCAACATTGTAAACAACGCTCAAATGAACATATTGTACACACATCAATACGCTCCTCGGTAAATTAATGTGAACATTAGCAGTTCTCGACAAATTATCATGGAGTCGGGCATAATAATTCTAACAAGATGGTCTCTCTATAGAGCATCACTGACCTTTGTTTAAATTACTTGAATAGTTCGTGACAATACCTACTGGCGTTTCATACAAAGCATTCCATTTTCCGACAATGCGTTCCGCATAATATGTAATACCGTGCAGCGCTATTTCAATCATTATCGATTGTTTTCTCAGCAAAAGCATTTGGGAGTTGACGGTAAATTGGCCTAGAAATATTCAGAAGAACATACTGCCCTGCTAGGCGCAAATGGAGCATCTGAGTTTTTTAGCAAAAATGAGTTGAGACTGTCAAGTGATAATTTTGCGATTTTTGAACATTTTCACCAAGAAATGAGTGTCATATATAGGTCTACATTTTCATACACAATTTATTTAATAAAAGTTGTTGTATAACACTCATTCTCGGTAGTGAAATACTACAAAATTTAGTTTTATCTATCAAATGCTAAGGGATTCTCGTCGTAACTTTAAAATTTACGCTAAAGTAGCTAAGCATATATTAGATACATACAGTTTACCCTAGCAACAATGACAAGCATGATTGACGATACCGGAGTACTCCGTTAGTACGCTTAGGGCCGGTTGTATCGCAGTTGATAAACTCTCAGGTCAACGGAACTTAGGTTAACTGTCGGTAAACATTGAACTCAGATTAACAAAATTTCAGTTGTATCGTTTCGGTTCAGAAGAAGGTTGCTTGAACCACTAGTCATTTACAGTTGGCTACCATGAATGTTATGGTTATCTAATTTCACCTTGCTCCTCTAACCTATAAAATTTTTTGACATTTACGGCTATCTGGTTCATACGTCAAATTTAACACATTTATGTGAACTTTAGTTTAATCGTTGAGTGTGAAAGAAATAAAGCAGATTATTTTTACATAATAATATATAGGTGTGCAGTATGGGTAAGTACTTTTCGTTGAAAGGTAAAATGCTAAAATTTAGGTATTTAGTATATTTTTAACATTTTTTAGACGTACATCAAAAAAATAATAAAAGAACCACCAATTACTTCAACCGAGGAAAAGATTTTAATCCAATTAATAAAAACCGAAGCCTGGATAAATTTGGTAAGAGTTTAATAGTTATTGTTCGGACTGCCCACGCGATACGAAAGTTTTGAAAAATAAATATCTGAATATAAAAAAAAGGTCAAAAAAAATTTGCTGAGGAAAAGAAATATTTGTATGGTACTGGGGGTGGTCCACCCCAAAAAGATACAAAGACAGATATTGAGAAAGACATTCAAGAAATAATAGGTACCTAGTTAACTGGTTTTACCTCAAAACTGGACAATGATGTGGAAAATATAGGTATTTATAATATATCCGTATTATTTAATAGTGCCAATAACAATACTTATTAACTTCAGAAGATTCTCATAATATACTTTTTATTGATGAAAATAATGAAGAACATTCTTATGCTGTAAAGGGTAAGTTTATTGAACGTAAAAAATTATATGTTTTTGATAAGTTCGTTTTTTATGTTGAGTAAGTCCAACGATCTCATATAATAGTCTGCGAGATCGTTGGGTAAGCCAAATAAATAATTTCAGGCCATACTTTTCTTATTTTCCGTGTTGTTTTGCAACTGAAATTAAACTAAAAATATATTGAATTATTTGAGTTATTGTAACAAACGAAAATATTTGAGGAGCACGCTTCCAAAACTCATTTTGTCCATTTGCAGTTTGTCCTATAATCGCTAATAGTTTAGCGATTATAGAACAAACTGCGAATGGACAAAACGAGTTTTGGAAGCTCCTCATTTATATATTGCTTTTTTAATTTTTAGAGAACTGTGTGACACCACAAGAAAAATTCTCAGAAAATATGGACATAATTAATGCTGTGTGTGAAGATATCGAGACCTTCAATGTAACAAGTAATTTTTTAGTTTTTATATTTCCACTGAATTGCTGAAAAATATTACCAGATTTTAAATAATTAATTTCTATTATTCTATATTAGGAGTATAATATCTATTATATGTACATTTTAGAAACATCTGATGCGGCGTTTACAGGCTGCCACTGCCGCTGCCACTCGCGCTGCCCACTTCCCTGCCCACTTCCCTGCCCTAAATATTTTTACGGCAGCCCCGTTTACAGGCTGCCGCTGCCGCTGCCACTCGCGCTATTCACTTCCCTGCTAGACCTACGGCCAAGTGGCAAATAAGTTACCTCATCGGGATACAAGATTTGAGTTTTTATAGTAAAAGTACCACATATATGTAGCAAAAACCGACCGTCTGCCGGGGCTTAATGGTCAATTTCTCAAAATTTGTTTACTTCTACGGCTACGCACCTAGTGGAGCGGAGAGCAAAGCAGCGATGAAAGCGGAGAACAAAGCGGCGAATACAAACCTGTACTTTCTTATTGGAACACGTATAGTGGAGCGCAGAGCAATACGCCAATAGTCGAGCAAAGCAAAGCGTTCAAGCATGTTTATTTTCGCCGCTCTCATGGCGGCGAGCGCAAGGCGCCGCGACCCTGCTCTCCAATTTCAGGACCCTCACGGCGGGACACTGGTCGCGGCCGATGTGTCTCGGAAAGCGCGAGGTGATGCCTCGATCCTATTCTCCAATTTCGGGAGCCTCGCGGGAGGGCACGGGCACTACTATCCTTGGACAAGTGCAGAACGGCTATATACTCAGCCCATGCACTTCGTACGTGAATTAAGTTTCCCCGGTTGTCTATCGACTAAATTCGTCATTCGGTTTTTGGCGACACAGTTTTGTCCACGCCTTTATTCAAAAACTATTTCATATAATAGAAGGAATTGAACATATATTTCATATATGTTATGCAACAATGGGGTTGTATCGGTGATACCCCATCAGCATTTCTAGTTCGTTTCCCACACGTACAATCAACCCCCCGCGACGATAGGGATTACTTAAGTCGTCAATTGACCGTCCTTGATACCTGAGTCCGGCACGCTAAGTAGGCGCATGATGCAAATGGGTTAGCCGATTCGGTATTCGCGTTCTGGCGATGCCTCTTCAAATGGGCACTGCGGGAGACAATTTACGACGATCCTGCCAGTCCTTTGACTGCCGCTCCAAATACCGCCACCGAAGGGATGTGCGGCAGCGGCAGCGGCAGTGGGCATGAGCAGCGCGAGTGACCCGTTTACAGACTCGCGCTGCTCACTTCCCTGCCCTATTTCCTGCTCACTGCCGCAGATTTTCGAAGGCAGCTTGCCGGCAGTGCCAGCGGCAGTGGGCATGAGCAGCGCGAGTGACCCGTTTACAGACTCGCGCTGCCCACTTCCCTGCCCACTTCCCTGCTCACTGCCGCGGCAGTGAGCAGCCTGTAAACGCAGCATGAGAAACAGTCGCAGCACACAATACAGGTTCTAGAAAGAACTTTGCCACATCTAATTCGGCCAATAAAGAGAATAGTAAGTAATTCTTGTCGAAAGATTTATAATCTAGCATTTTAATTTTACATAATTTGCACAGAAAGTAAAATTTGTCTATGTGTTGTTTAAATATTTTTTGTTCGTAATAAAATTATTTAAGTATAATATCTATTATACAGGGTGTCCGTAAAGTATGGAAACGGTTGAATATCTCGAAAAGTACGCTTCAGAACAGGAAACGAAAAAATACGTATCCGATATTTTTTTAAAAACTATCAAATGATACCAAGATTGATCCCACACCCCAACCCCTGTGGGTGGGGCAGGGGGAAGCTTCAAAATCTTAAATAGGAACCCCCACTTTTGATTGCATATTCGCATTCTACATTAAAAACTACATAACTTTTATTGGAAACATTTATTTCGATTCGTGGCAGATGGCGCTATAATCGACGAAATTCAATTTTTTCGGTTTTTGCAATTGAGAGTCGATGGGGGGAGTAAACCCTGGGAGGCGAAAAAAAGGCTATATTCACGAATTTATTTTGAAAAATCAGAATAAGTTATCTTATTTATTTATTGTCTGCATAATTAAGTATCATCTTAAGTATATTCAGTAATTTTTTTAACTCAAAATCTTGATCGGCAAGTCGATGACACCGGATTTCCAGAGACACCTCTGTTTGACGATTTTTTGCGGTGAGGAAAGCCATTTTTCACAGGGTCGTCTGAAATCAAAATTTAAAAAAGATTTCGTTAGAAGACAAGTTTCTCCAGGTAATAACAGCGGGACTTTGATTTTTTTTCAATTTTGAAGTTTTGGTGGGAGTTTCAAGTGAAGAGTCGATTTTTCACCTAAAAAATCCGCCATTTTGTAGCTGCCAAATCCGTCAAAATAAAATTTTTTCAAAATCCCGCTGTTATTACCTCACAAAATATATATCAAAGAAGTATGTCAAATTTGAAAAGGATTGATGTAGCGGTTGTCGAGATATTTTCCTCACCGACTTGGAAAAATCTAGTTTTGAGAAAAGCGCGTTTAAAGTGTAGAATAGTGAATATTGGTGAAAAATTATGTTTTTTTTTTACCTTAGACTGAATCATCGATTCCTGGGCCATAAAGTAAGTCTGCTGCTTCAGCTGCATACTCCTCAGCATCCTTTTGCTCCCGTCTTCGTTGAACACGAGCCTCTTTACTCTCTTTAGTAGCCTTTTTGTCAGCTTTGTCGATGCGGTTTTCGTCTGAAATTGCCGCCCACTCGTGAGCGCTATGACCGCAGCTGATTCCCAATGCATCCATGAAGGATAAGTATGCTCTGCTCCCTTCATTGAACGTAGAAGCACCAACATATGCACCAATTTCTACAATAGTTGGGCTGCCAGATAGTTTTTTCGGTGCGATTCTCCAAATCATTTGATTGAGAGATTCGTTATTGTTTTGAGTGAATCCTCCGATGCAGCGTTTCAAAAGGTCCTCACTGCTCAAATCTTCATAGATAGGATGAATGGCTGTCAATACATCATCGGGCAGAGGATCATAATCATGCTTGTAAGCTTGTGATGTAGCCAAGGCTCTTTGATATGGACACCAAGAGTCAGCGCCGGCCGGGCACTTATCGTGCTGCGGATTTTAATCAGTCGACGAATAGTGGTAGAATATTGCTCAAATGCCATTGCGCATTTTTTCGACACTATCACAGTTTCTTCGAATCGTCAATCCATAATAAACTGTGAGCTTATCAATCATTTTACCTGTCAATTTACCTTTGCCACCCAATGTTTTAGATCGTCGAGTTTTGCCAATATTTTTTCCAGATTTGATTTTTTTTTCTTCTGTCTTATTCACTAACTTACGCAGCCGATTCCCCATACGTTTTTGAACATGGCCTACATATTCTTTTTTTCTAACGTTAACATCGGGGCCGTACGGTTGTTCTTTTAATAATGCGGTAAACGTTTTGCTGTCCCCATCGCCGATGTAATTCATGTACCTCACACCGTGCTTTTTTTGGGAGCGTTTGGGTGCTTTTATGGCACCGACCTCCATATTTCCTGAAGGGCCATCGTGGTTTGCTTCACATTCGCCAGATTCTACGTGGTTTGCATGCCATTCTTCAAACTCAACTGAATTTAATTTTGTCGTCCAAGTTGAACACAATTTGCAAAATTTACTACTAACAAAAATATCAATGACTTTTCCGCTGTAATGAGCAATGAGTGAAGCCACGCCGAATAATGAATTAAAACCCGGCTTTTGCCATGTACCATCACCTGACACTGTTACATCTTTAGAATCACCAGTCTCATTTTTCTCGGCAGTTAATTCAATTTCTTCTTTCGCGGCGATAGAAAAAAAGTCCTCGGCGACCTCTTTGATTTTTGAACATAATGTTTTTATATATCTTGACAAATCCATCAGTCCGCAAAATTTATTACAGCTGGATAAGCCCATTCCTAAAACCCTCATGGCAAAAGCAAATCGACAATTAATGTCATATCTTGAACCAACTTTCTTACTCGACGGTACCTTCTGCACTGTCTTGCATTTCTCACACTTCACTTGAAGATTAAAAGCAAGTCCTTCTATAGGGGATGCCTTAAAATTGACCTTTCCAGTACATTCTAAGCACCCAACTACGTTAGATAAAGTTGAACAGAGCAGATAAAAGTCGACAATGCGGTATGCCATTTCGGGATCTTCGGGCACGTCGACTACTGTACTATTTTTAATTTTCTTTGCTGATGCACTCGATGCATTTGCTTCTATGGCATCCAAAGATGCAGCCACATTTTTTCTTTTTGGCGGTCTATTATGTTGTAAACTTGGCTGTGATTTTCTCGCTTCTCTACTTATTTTTTTCGGCATGGTGAACCAAATTTATGCAGCGAACAGCACAAGAACGTGGCACTACGACTGACCGAGGCAACGAAAAACAGCACACTCTGATGCTTCCCCCCCGAATCTTATACCTGCTTCGGAGCGCGCTAAAAGGCCTTGCACGAACGTCGATGTAACTTTGCGAGTTTAAGTCGGAATAACTTGAAATTTTAACACAACATTTCTGAGATGTTATACTATAAGAAAATGCAAATAAACAAAAATCGATTTTCTGAAACCCCCAAGGGTTTACTCCCCCCTTTATTCGATTCTGCAATACAATTGCGTTAGAAATTTACATTTTTATTCTCATACTTGATATTTTTGTTAAAAATTTAATTTAGTTTTGCAAATTTGAAGTGCAGATGCGTTCTGTACCTGGAATTCCCCCGGCGGACGGTATATTCCGGGAATCGTAGCTATTCTTTCACTAGTAGTCCGTTTTAATGATATCCGTTAACCTGAGTACACGTAAACAGGTACCGCTAATTGCCGGGTCTTCCGGACCCTCGAACCTCGATGTATTCCGAAAGGGATTATCCTTGAGTAATTAGCTTATTTCCTCTAACGGAACTTAATGCGTCACGGGGAATTCCAGGTACAGAACGCATCTGCACTTCAAATTTGCAAAACTAAATTAAATTTTTAATAAAAATATCAAGTATGAGAATAAAAAAATGTAAATTTCTATCGCAATTGTATTGCAGAATCGAATAAATCGACTCTCAATTGCAAAAATCGAAAAAATTGAATTTCGTCGATTATAGCGCCATCTGCCACGAATCGAGAAAAATGTTTCAAATAAAAGTTATGTAGTTTTTAATGTAGAATGCGAATATGCAATCAAAAGTGGGGGTTCCTATTTAAGATTTTGAAGCTTCCCCCTGCCCCACCCACAGGGGTTGGGGTGTGGGATCAATCTTGGTATCATTTGATAGTTTTTAAAATAATATCGGATACGTATTTTTTCGTTTCCCGTTCTGAAGCGTACTTTTCGAGATATTCAACCGTTTCCATACTTTACGGACACCCTGTACATGAAGAACAAGAAACCAAATTGGAAAAATAAGTGTAAGTCGCTTTTTGAAGGTGAACATTTCAAGAGTAAATACACTGAGCACGGTAAAGTTACGGAGAAGGGAGCACGAGAAGTTTTTGAGATGCTGACTCAAAGGGAAGTGGTACAAACTGGTCTCGTTGTGTGCAAGCAAAATCCCTGGCTAGCATATTCTCCGGATAGTGTCATATTTGATGGTGTTAAGCCCGTAGCCCTCTTGGAAATTAAGTTTCCTTATGATGGAGCGAAGAATAATGTTCAGGATGTATTGAAATAGAATTTTGGAACAAGATGTCTTGTTTTCTCAAATGGGCAGTATTCAATAAAAAAAAAACATCAGTATTATGGAAATGTGCAGTTAGGAATGGCAATCCTGAACGTGCAAAAAGCCTGTTTCTTCATTTACGCATCTTACGACAAAAGCTACAATAGTACAATATTACTGTTGCATTTGATTCCGAATTCGTTTTTACCGTGTTGTGTAAATTAAAAATATTTTATTTCAATATAATGTTACATGAAATATGCAGAGAAGACAATGTGAAAGACAACGATGAGAATAACAATGCCGCTGCTAATGATGCAATATAGAATAGCTTTAGAATGCGAGTTTTATTAGATATTTTAAAATGTGATAAGGTTATGCCACTTACCAAAAAAAATTTAGATTATGTTGTTTATTCAAAGTAGCTTTGTTTATATTTAATACTGGAACTGAGATGATTATTCTGTAAAGTAAAAACTATAAAAATAAAGAGTAATATTTTTTATTTCCAGACATTGTGTTTATTTGTTGAAAATTTTTATATTTTGTACAATTTAGGTATACTACATTTTTCAAAATTAATTTTCCATAAATTTATCGTCTTTTATTATCAGAGAACTTAAATTGATTGTAGCACAGACAACAGTGAAAATATCTTCTACAAGAGGGATTAAATTACTGGGAAGGGTTTCTCCAAGTATTTTGAATATTTTAATTTATTGATTTGCGCTTTCTACGTGAACCTTGGCCTTAACAATTTTCATAGCTAAAAATGCATCTTCTTTAGAAACTTGTTTTTTTTTCTTTCAAAAACGGTGGCCTGTAACATTTCCACCAATTTTTTGCACAAATTTCATCTATTGTAAATCCTCTATCGACCATAATTCCATCCCCTTTTTCTAATAAAGATGTGATCACTTTTTCCAAAAATTGCCTTGTCACTCGCACGACCTCCGTAAGCTCGACTCTCTCTAATGCAAGAAATATTTCCAGCCGGTGTGACTCCAGTCGTGAATTTAATGGTTTGTGATTGTTTGTATGAAGAGAATAGGTAATTAATTAACAACACCAATTTTTTAGGATTTTGTGTAAAAATGTCTGTACAGTCAAGTATAACTCTAACATATTCAAAGCCTTCGAAACATTTCGGTAAATTTTTCGAAATAACCTCCCTTGTTGGCCACGAAATAACTTCCTTTAAGCATACACTCTAAATTTTTATCATGTTATGAAATATTCGTTGGCACTGTTTTGCTTTGCAGCACTGAAATAAAACAGCCAAGCAACTGTAAGATAGATGTTGCTTTAATTTCACATGTCATTACAACTCTGTCATAAACAGACGTTTTGACATTATGATGTTGTATGTGAACGATGAAAAAAAATATACTACGATTATTTTAATTTACCCAAGACTACCTCATGTCTACATTGAAAAAAAAAAACGTTTCGTATATTCAAACACTCTGAATTATGGTAGTGGTATGGTAGTTTCAATATATAAATATTTACGGTGAAAACAAATCCGTAGAATTATGGTAACAAATTGGAAGTCGAAACGAATGAAAATCTATATTGAAGCAGCCGCATTGTTACATTCACCCTAATAATTGCGTTTGGTTGAATATACCACTTCTTTTTTCAGTGCATTTCCTAACAGCGTGAATACCACACCTCACCACCTGGTCATTAAAGTATCACAGTATACAGTGCGATCCAGAACCATAACCCAATCCCTTTTATTCTAAACTCGATTGAGCCGTGTCGAAATGTTCGTTTCTCAAGAAATTTAGATCGCTGATAAAACCATAAGCAAGCACGCCACCGTCATCCTGCTCTCGCCACTACATCTTGTCCCTCGTTCCACTTTATCAGTCGTCCTAAGTTCATCGCGCGACAAAGTTTTCCCGACGATTCTTATCGCTCGCCGTCAACGCTCCGAGTCTCTTCCGACAAATTGGCAGGTGCCGGTTCGAGTAGCACGAAGCTCCTTCCAGACTCGACGTATTCGAGAGCGCGGTTGTTCAGTTTGTCGCACCTAGGGAGGAGATAGGGAGAAGTGCGCGACATCGAACGTCTCCTCGTGTACCTATCCCTGGCGGATGGAAGTAAGTAGGGGAAAGTTACCTAAAATGGGATACTCTCTATGGTAAAACGGGATACCCTAATTATTATGTAGAACATGCAGCGCCATCTGTTATGCAATTGACCTAATACTTCCTATTAGTGTATGAATAACCTGCAGCAGTTTGGCCACATTCGCGCTTGATGCAACGCCGCTAGGTGAGTTTTTCAGTTTTTAATATATTTCTTGTAAAAATATAGATCTGCAAACACAAGCTTTTTGCTTTTATGGCCAATGAGATGACAGTGATAATTTTTTACCTGTTGCTAGAACATAAACGACCATTTTACGTATGAAATTTTAAGGTTATGTTTTTAAGCGGAAAACGTGCACGCTATGTTTGGTTACATGTTGATGTGTTGATAAAATGGGACACAGCGTGTGATTCTAAAACGGGATGTATCCCATTTTAGAAACACAAATATGATTGTTTTCTGTTTTAATTTGATTGTGATTGCGGTGAACATTGTTAGTATTTTTTTCATTTCAGAATCAAGTTAATCTTAGCAAATATGGCACCTCGAAAGACAACTCGTCAGTCTTGGTCCAAGGAAGCAATGGGAAAAGCAATTAGATCGGTTTCAAGTGGCAAATATGGTTACTTAAAAGCGGCAAAGGTTTTTTCGGTACCAAAAAGCACCCTTGAGCGGAGAGTGAAAAACTTGAATAAAAGCATTAGCGGGCATTTAAAAGGCTTGGGAAGTAGACAACGAACTTTTTCACGCCAAATGGAAAAACAACTAGTTGACTACGTAAAAACTATGGAGAGCATGCTTTTTGAATTAACGTCTACAGATGTGCGTAGGTTGGCGTTCCAGTTAGCGGAAAGGAACAATTTGAAACACTATTTTAATAAAAATAAAAAAATAGCTGGCTGGGTTTGGCTCCGATCATTTATGAAAAGAAATCACCTTTCTCTGAGGAGGCTTGAAGCAACTTCGGCAGCTCGCGCTAGGGGCTTCAATAAAACTGCTGTAGCCAAATTTTTTGATTTATTGGAGCCTCTGCAAGATAGATTCGCGTACACACCATCTAGAATATTCAACGTCGATGAGACGGGCCTAACAACTGTGCAGGGGCGTCCATCCAAGGTGATTGCCATGAAAGGTAGAAAGCAAGTAGGGACGTTAACCTCAGCAGAACGGGGAACACTATGCACTGCGGTAATATGCATGAGTGCTGCAGGGACGTATGTTCCACCCATGGTTATTTTCCCTCGAGTTCGTGTAAAGGAAGAGTTTTCGATTGGGCTACCCCCCGAATCCATAGTTGCCTGCCATCATTCTGGTTGGATGCAATTGAACCTCTTCGAAAAGTGGTTCATTCATTTTCTACAATCTACCAATGCGTCCAAAGAAAATCCGTCGTTGCTTATAATGGACGGCCATAAAACTCATACGCAAAACATAACCGTTATAGACCAAGCCAGGGATCACGGTGTAACATTATTGTGCTTACCACCGCATTGCAGTCACCGCATGCAACCACTTGACGTTTCTTTTATGGCACCTCTATCGACATTTTACAGTCAAGAGAAGTTGAAACATTTCTAAGGAACAATCCAGGTCGAGTGGTCACAATTTACCAAATTGGAAGATTATTTGGAAAGGCCTTCTTAAGGGCAGCAACAATGCAATTCATGGTTTTGAAAAAACCGGCTTATTTCCCGTTAATCGCCACGTGTTCCCTGACGATATGTTTATAGCTGCTGATCCCACTGATCAGACAGAAAATGAATCACCTTCAAAGGAAGAAGGCTTGCCAGAAAGAGGGCCACCATATCCAATCAGGCACCAAACACCACCTCCATCAACTTCATATTCGGCCCACACGCTACTGCCGCCATCAAAATCAGCTCGTCCTCTTGAGTCAGATGACAGCTTCTCCAGTGATGATGAAAGACCTCTGGCCATTCTTCTTCAAGATAGTGTTTCACCACAAATGATTCAACCATACCCTAAAGCACAAACAAGAAGGCCTACGAAAAATGCAAACAAAGAAAAAGCTGCCATCTTAACAAGCACACCTTATAAGGATGAATTGAATGCCAGGATAGAGGCCAAACGACGTCAAGTGCCAACCAGTAAATTGCCATCTTTGAAAGGAAAGGGACTATCGAAGGTAAAATCAGTAAAGAAAATCTCCAATCCACACAAAAATAGCGCGACTGAAAAGAAGACTGATGAAGCAACAAACAAGACTAGAGACCAAAAAGATGTGATTGAGAAAAACAAGACCAAAGGCAAAAATACCAAAAAAATAAGCATGGCCAAAGAAAACATTGACGACGAAAAAAATCCTGTGTGCTTTTATTGTGAAGTAGATTTTCGAAGCAGCAAACCTGGTGAACAGTGGATTCGATGCAATTCTTGCCAGGGATGGGTCCACGAAGCTTGCGGTGTAACAGACGATGAAGCAAGTTATTTCATATGTGATCTGTGCTTAGATGTATAATCCCATTTTAGAAACACTACTGATCCCATTTTAGATATATATGTTCTTAAAATGGGAAATTTGTCTCGCGTATGAAAAACATTATTTTTTCCTATGTTTAATACGTTTCATATATTATGTTTATTTTCTGAATAAAATTTATGTTTGGTATATCCATCAAGAGGGTTGTCCGTAATTTTGTACTTAAACTTTTTTTTAAAACCAGGTCCAAACCTTAAGAGTATCCCATTTTAGGTAACCTTCCCCTACTTGGATATGGAAATGCCGCACTCGGTAAATGCAAGCCTGCGGAATCTATCAATTTCACTCGCTTAACCGGGTGTAGGCGAAGGAGAAGGAGGGGCGAGAGTAACGGTAACAGCTCCAGAGGCATGATAGCTTCGGTAATCCGTTGATTTGAAGGGTAAACAGAACCCCGGAGTATGGAGTCGTATGTACACCGTACCGTAGAACGTAATGTATTCGTACATATAACGTACATACGTACATATAGGTATATATTGATACCCGCAGACCAAGAAGGCCCTAGAGTCGCGGCAGGTAGGTCGATCCCCGTACATCTATTAGGTATCGGAGAATCGATATATCACACCACGCACACATGATGACGTCGAAGCGGGTCTACGGACATACCTCGGGGGCTAGTTCTGACCCTCGTGCCATTGCCACCTTCGTGTATCGCTGCGGGTAGTTATATCGAGAGGTAGAGGTAGGGTAGAGGGTGGGGTAGGTTGGCACGTCCCTGCCTGGCAGGCGCACGCGAACCAAAATGCGCATAACGTGTCAGCTGTCACGATAATTCCACCGTCGCGTAATGTCGAAGCCGCGCGGGACCCACCCGGCCGGGGTAGAACGCAACCGATACGATTTACAATACCGGATTTGACTTTCCGACAGAAAGCCCGTGAAATATGGTGCTCGGCGAGGCTCGATGACGACGGCGCGAGTAGTCGCTTCCGCGGTGCCTTGGGTGCCTTGATTCTTTGCACTCTAGTTGGCGTTCGCCTCTGACTTAGTTTTTGAAGAAATTTATTAACGTTTCACATTCCATTATACTCGCATTTCATCGGAATGTACAATACTTATGCATACGTACACATAAGGTTAAATATCGTACATCCAGTTCAATACCGCCACAAGTGTAAATTATATAATTTTGAGTAAGAAGAAAATAAAACAATGCTAGGTCGGATTTCATAGGGCCATATATATGCAAATATGGTATATTTTAAAACTTAATCACTTGTGGTTGTATTTCTTTTCAAAGTCCAATATGTTGGCACTGCAATAATCGCCATAAAATCCAAAATTAAAATTTTGCAGTTATGGCGGTATTGAACTGGATGTACGATATAGTGTTTCAATCTTTTGAATCAGTTTGTAATAAGCATAAAGGAAAATGAGAGTAGGATCGATTATTTTGCTGGAAGTATTTACATACGTTAATACAAAATATAAATTTATCCGTTTATTATTATAATATATTAATTATCAGGGCATGCTCGGTAAGATTGCCTACTGTAAGGTACCTCGTATTTAGCAGTCAACGTGTCAATCATCTTGAGTTGACATCATTGTATTAGTATAACTGTATTTAATTCTTTTCAAATTTTATTACATCACTGTAACAAACTCTTTACCATTCGAAATAAATGAATTATTCACAGCGGAGAGTCGCTGAATCTGAACTGTCACCTGGGTTGGACCAGCCTGATACCTTTCATGGTTTGATTAATTAAGGCCCGACATCAGTAGTCCACGCTCCATTTATCGGATACGCGATTCAAACTCCTAGAACGAGAGACAGGTGCGGCGATATTACAAAGTTTGTAGCCGTTCATAGCCGTAGATATATAATATTTTATAAATTGCGGGTGCAGTAATAGGCATTTCTATATTGTAGCCGATTGTAGCCGGCATTCTAACAAGAGTGGAGGAAGCCGCTCTGCGCGAGCGAGGTCGCCACAGCAATACGTTGCCAAGCACTGATGAAAAGTAATACAGTATGCCCTCGTTAACTCGAACTTAGATAACACGAACATCCTGTTAACCCGAACAAAAATCGAAACCTCTCGAGTATAGGAATGTCATTGCTTAAAACTCGAATAACACGAATTTTGTTAATATGAACACCCAATTTTCGCCTTTTCAAGTTTGTATTAATGAGAAGGTCGATTGGTATAATTGATTTAGGCTTTGAATTCGATGCAAATAAAAATCCTAGCGCGATGTCAATGCACAGGTCCCTACATGAGTACTACATTGCTCCTTATTATGTCTACGGCCTTAGAACCGACGGTGGTGCTGCGTGTGGTCAATACCAGTAGCTACAAAATGTAAACAACTCAGAACGTGACCAGTTAGTAATTTAAGATGTGGATAATTCCTTTAGTTTGGAAGATTTACTTGTTATGTGAATGACAACGTAACCATTAACAGTAACAAATATGCTGTGTCATAAGTGTGAGTGAAATGAATATACCATTATGGAGAAATTAATTGGTTTTTGTATATCTCCTCTATGTGTGACTGCTGAATACAAAAGTTGACAGATCGTATTCGACCGAACTCTGATTCTTATTTTTTTTTCTATTTACATATTTTTCTCGCCCAAGCTTAGCACTCAGTATTCGTGTCCATTCTCCACAATGTTAAAATAGTGATATTATTATAATATGTTTTATTATTATAAAGTTATCCACATTCTAAATATCGAATCATATTCAAGATGGAGGACTACTGGTGTCGGGCCTTAAGCCGGGTTGACACGATCAAGAGACACGGTAGTGTCTCGCGGCATGTTCATTCAAGTCGTCAGAACGACGCCGCCAGCGCTGTCGCCGCGAGCACCCGTGTATCTTTACAGGAAAAATGTCAGCCTCCTTCACCCCTCAATTTTAACATCGAATTTTCTCAAAAAATATACGGTTATAACCAAAACTATGCTTAGTTACGCCATATAAATCGACTATTCTCTATCGATAGAGACCAGAGTAAATGTTGTAAGTTAAATATTAACAGAGATTTTTCCTTAGCAACGCGAAGCCACGCCCCTCGCCCCTCAAAAGTCGAGAATCCGATTTCTCGGGCGATATATATATGTAAAAATGTCACAAAAATTCCGCCTGTCTTCGGCGGTATTCGGCCATGGTCGGAAATGTGTACACAGATGCGGCCACACGCATACGCCATCAAAAATGTATGTGAGAGTGTGTGAGAGAATATATTCCTTGAATGTTTAGTTGTTTTTCAAAATTAATAAAATATTTCCATTCGCGAAACGATTTTCCTCGCATTTTTTCGATCCTCGGACGCGCTTGTTAATAAAAAGTAAAAATTCAGTGTAATCGGAGTAGTGAATCTCAATAGTGGTGAACGTGACAGACGCTCTGACAGCTAGCTATTATCAAATCGTTAGGAATCGCCACTGTAGGAATATCAGGTTCTACCGACATGACATGCTTCGACAAGGTCTGTATCAACTTTAGCGGTATATTGGGGGCACTGCACTAATCCTGTGGCACATTTTTCTATCTGGGAAAGCATATTATTATGGTAGTACAGCTGTACAGCGTTCCGATAATATATAATTGGAACTTTTGATAATACGAAAGGGGGAATATATCGATAAAGAAAAGATAATAAAATAATTACTTCATTATTGTAATCCAATTCTATCGTATCTCCTACTTTTCTACCACGTCTTTCCCAGATAGAAAAATGTGCCACAGGATTAGTGCAGTGCCCCCAATATAATGCTAAAGTTGATACAGACCTTGTCGAAGCATGTCATGTCGGTAGAATTTGATATCCCTACCGTGGCATTGTACCGCAGAGTTCTAGAGATTTTTAATTCCGGCATATTAGAGGTTAGTATAATACGAAAAAGGAAATATATCGACAAAGAAAAAATAATAACAAAGCAGTTACTCCATTATTGTAATCCAATTCCATCGTATTCATTATTTTTCTGCCACGACTTTGATTGTTGATAGTGGATGGATCAACCAATAAATTTGATTTTTCTTCACTATCAGCAATTAAAGTCGTGGCAGAAAAATAAGTAATACAATGTTATTGGATTACAATAATGGAGTAACTACTTTATTATTATTTTTTATTTATCGATACATTTCCTCTTGTATTATACTATCACAAGTTCCAATTTATATACCGACCTGTCAAACGTAAAGTGTACGTGTACCTCACTTCTATTTCATCTCTTCTTCGCCTCTAGTGTAACGATGGAAATTACAAAATATCATAACTTTTCTGTATGTAACAACATATACCGAATGTCCTCTGGCAAAAACTCCTGATTTTGGATTTCCCTGACATTTGGCTGGAAGTGGTTGGCTCGGTGCTTTAAGAGTTGGCTTCGGGAGAGTGCGCTGCGGTCTTACGAGCTGAGCGAAAAGTGTCAAAAGTCTGATCTCCCGGTACCTGTCAATTCGGGAGATCGAAATCGTTAATTTGTAAATAATGATTACTAATATGTAGAAGTGGTGAGAAATAATCATTCGGGTTTCTTCGATGATATTCCCCAAGTGTTTAAAAACCGGTGTCCGATTTTTGCCAATAACTGTTGCTTCAACTTCCAGTGATATTATTAAGTATTACTGCAGAACGAGTAGGTTAGAAGATTTTCATGAAGACTCATGATTTTCTGATATGTCATTTCGTACAGGTGCAACTGAAGCGGATCTAGCTCGTGTCCTGTCCGTAAAAAGATGACTCGATGGACATTGGAGAATGTCAGACTTGTCACCGAGCGCCTATTACCCACGGTACATTAATTGCAATACGTGCTTCTCGTTTCAACTATTCCAGCGTTAAATAACTTTTACTTCTTTCCAGCTAATAACCTTTTATGAACTGTTCGTGGTAGGAGGCAGCGATCAATAATAGCGACTCGTCGTAGACAAGTGTGCCGAACTACTACTGCGATAATGTGCCCAAGCTCACGGTCTATTCTGCGATTAACGTTAACATAATCGTGATTATGCTCGGGTGATGGGTATTCCAAAAGAGGTAAAGTTGATACTAAACATCGGACGCTGTAAGCTGACTTGCTAGTGTATGCTTCGCAACTGGAACATCATCGCAGGAATAATTTGTCTACGATTAGTCACAATCATTGATTGCTGCCCCCTACGATCAACAATTCGTACAAGGTAAATACTTTGAAAGAAGTGAAAGTTATTTAAAGCAGGAATAGTTGAAATGAAAAGCGCATATTGCAATGAAAATACCGTGGGTGAAAGGCGCTCGGTGATAAGTTCGACAATGTCTGATGTCGATCGACTCATTTTCTTCAGGATAGGACAGAAGTTACATCCTCTTTGTTTGCACCTTATGAAAGGGGACATGCAAGAAAACCGTCAAAAACTTCATGAAAATCTTGTAACCTACTCGTTCTGCAGTAATTACTTACTTAATCGCTGGAAGTTGAAGCCACAGTTATGGACACCGATTTTTAAACACTTGGGGAAACTCATCGAAGAAACCCGAATAATTATTTATCACTTCTACACATTATTCAGTATTATTTACAAATTAACAATTTCGAGGTTAGAGACTTCGATCTCCCGAATGAGGTTGGCTGGGCAAAACTGAAGCAGATTGCGCCACCGAGCCAAACACCCGCGGGCAAATTTAAACGGTTATAATATATTATTAATGCTGCACTAATGTGACTAATGTGACTGGTAAAAAAATTGTAAAAATGAATTACAAAATAAAATTCAAATACAATCCCCATATGTACTATAAATATACATATTTAATTAAATCAGAAATGTTCATAAATTGGCTGACAGTACTGCATTCCCATACTTCGGAATGGGAATACAGTACTGTCAGCCAATTTATGAACACGCTCTAAATAATTTTCATTTTTACCTGCATCACCGCTAAAAGTTATTAATTCATCAGAAGTAAAATGAACTTCGCATAATCCTTTTCTATGATGAGGTGCATATTTTAAGAAATCGAGCCACTTTTGACGAATATCTTTCGATTTTTTTACAGAAGGAACCATGAACCTTGATTTATTTTTACAACTCGGTACTGCACACGAAAAAACCATTTTATATTACATTTTTTATTTCAATTTCACTACATATAGATTCATAAATTAAGGTTATATTTTCATTCTTTACTCCTGCAATGCCTACTATGAAGTAGGCTGCCATATTGATATATCGATACCATCGATACCTTACTTTGAAAATTTCATAAGTGCAATTTTTGTTAAAAATTGCACTTCGAGGTTTTCAAAGCAAGGTATCGATATTTCAAATCAGGTGGTCAAAAAGGGTGTTTAGCTCGGTGGCGCCGAAGTTTACTTCCTCGACCACCAGCCAACCTAATTGACAGCTACCGGCAGATCAGAGGCCCCTTTCTCGAACTCGCTCGTATCTTTGCGTGCACGCATCTTAGCGAATAGACCAATCAGGATCAAGTATTCCGTATCAGGGAACGTATACGCATCTTAGCGAGTAGATCAATCAGGACCCCCACCACAACGGAATACTTGATCCTGATTGGTCTATTCGCTTAGATGCGTATACGTAACTTTGCGAGTGACTTGAGAAATTTATTTACGAGTAAGGGCAAAATTTCAGCGGTGCATGCAAAAGGATTTCTTAAAACTATTCCAACGTCTCGAGTTAATATGTAACAACATATATACTGTCATAAGTAGTATCTTTACATGTGATGAAACAATTCGTCACGGTTATTGGAAGAGTATACTTATTGTTAGAGAGTTAAAGGTAAAATGTCTACATGGATTTCTGAAGACGACCAAGATATAAGAAAAATCCGATGGCCTGTAAATTCGAAAGCGGTATGTTTTATTTCTCCAAAATACTAAAGCAAAATGAAAAATATAAGGGCACTCTAGTTTATAAATCCCTTTCAAAATATCACGAGAATAAATCAAAAGTAACGTGGTTATAATTAATTAGCTCGTATCGGTATAAAATGTGAGATTTTAATTTGGTGGTAATAAAAAGCTATTCTCCTACATGTAGGTACGTATTCTCCTCATAAATAAATTCCAAAAAGTAATGAAATCCCCCCACAAAAACAGATGCTTTGTAAAAAAAGGCGGCATGTTCATTCAGTGCCAACAAAAATTGATACGTAAAATACTCTCCAAAAAAGATTTGAAATCAATTAAGATCGCCATGTTCAAGATTTATGTATAAAAAGTAAAAGGCATCATTTGAAAGGAAAATTATTGTAACTCGTTACTAAAAAATTCGACTAAAAAATTTAGGTATAAACAAATTTTCATAAAAAAGAACTTGCCGCGTTTTTTCCTTCAAAATAAAAAATGTACAGAGAATTACATTCGATGTTTATGCACTTATGAGAGAGATTTTAAATAAATTCATACACTTATATGATACCACCTGTATACCGAACGTCGCACGAGAAACCGATCAGGCGGGGGCCTTCTGAATTTCTCTGAATTTGACTTCGGCAGTGCAATTTATGAATCACTCTAGCACCGTCCAAGCACTGCAAATTATTCGGTATAGTGGACAAAATATGAAAACTTAAACGCGGCAAGTTCTTTTTTATGAAAATTTGTTTATACCTAAATTTTTTAGTCGAGTTTTTTAGTAACGAGTTACAATAACTTTCCTTTCAAATGATGCCTTTTACTTTTTATACATAAATCTTGAACATGGCGATCTTAATTGATTTCAAATCTTTTTTGGAGAGTATTTTACGTATCAATTTTTGTTGGCACTGAATGAACATGCCGCCTTTTTTTTTACAGAGAATCAAAGTATACATGGACCAAGTAAACTTGGATACCACTTGGACGCGCTCCTTGGATGCTACTTTGATCGTATCACCACTTCATCCAAGTGCGCTTGGACATTCAAGTTGACTAGGATGATGGCCAACTTACTTGGATCCAAGCGGCATTTCATAGCAAATTAAAAATGGCGTCGGTTTGTGAGAAGCGAAAGCGAGAGGTTAATAAAAAAAGGAAATGGTCCGACAGGGAAAATGTAAGGTTTATGGAGTTATATGAAGCTGAAGAAGAGAATTGTGGAATATAAGATTGGAGGGATATAAAAATAAAGATGCCCCAGAGATTTGGCCCTGGAGCGAATAAGCAAGAACATGAATATTCCTGGTCTTAATAAAACAGAGGTATTAAAAAAAGATCAATGTCATGCGAACCACCTATAAACAAGAAGTAGAAAAAATGAAAGCTTCAAAGCCAACAGGCTCGGCAACTGAAGATATTTATGTTCCGAATGTAGTGTGGTTCGAAGTTGCAGATCGATTTCTACATGATGTAATGAAGATCAGAGGTAAAGTTACTAGTCTGGTAAGTGTGTAAAAATAAAAAACTCCGTTTGTGTTTGTTGGAAGTAATGAATTTTTGTCACGTTTGCTAAATTGCTAATTTGCTAAACGAAAGTTTAAACTGTGTCACTTTGAGGTTAGAAAAGATTATTAAAAATCTATACTTGCCCAGGGACTGCAAGGAAAGTTTAAAATAACATTTTTATTCATTATTACTAGTCTGACAGTTGTGTCAATATAAAATATAACCGTTTAAAAAATGCGTCTGACATTCGCATAATCTGAAATCAAAAGTTTCTTCAAATTTTACCCGATCAAATTTTTCTCGAGAAACAGTTTCCAGCAATAAAAGAACCAGTATAGTTTTTGATATTGTAAATCTGATTATGAATAACTTAACAAAAACGCGTCATTTTAATTGCTTAAATATTTATTCATCAATATTTTTAATAATACAGATCAATATTTTAAAAGTAGGTAGGTACCTAACGTATCAAGTCATTTTGCCAAGGAACCGCACCATCATCTGAAAAAAAAAAAAATATATATATATATATTTCTTATATTTCTGTCTCCTACGTTCTGCTATTTGAGAGTAGTTGTTGCTGCCTTGTTGATTTCTTAAACTTGACATGTTTGAGCATGTGTCGATTCTCCATGTCCCGTGCGTTATCTGTCCATCACTATTTTCAGTGTCAAACGTACCAGGAGGTGCATAAGACATTCGAGAAGTTTTAATCAGCCAATTATGAAGTGCGCATGTTGCTTTTACAATTTTGTCTACTTTTTCAGGACATAAGTAAATAGGTGTGCAATAGATCCTAAATCTCATCGCCATTATTCCAAATGCATTCTCAACTACCCGTCTGGCACGAGAGAGACGGTAATTGAAAATTTTCTCTTCAGCTGTCAAAGGCATTTTTCGAGAAAATGGTTTCATGAGATAATGTTTAAGAGCAAACCCTTCATCGCCTAATATCACACCCCATTCTGGAAAGTTCAGGGAATTGTCCTCTATGCCCATTTTTAACGTAGATTGATTAAATATTGTACTATCATTCATTCTTCCTTGACTCCCGACATCTATGAATATGAAACTGTAATCACTATCAACCAGTGCCATAAGAACCGTGCTAAAGAAGCCTTTATAGTTATAGAAGTCACTTCCACTGCCACATGGTTGTTGAATATTGACGTGCTTTCCGTCTATAGCCCCACAACATGTTGGAAAATTCCAACGCTCTTCAAACCCTCTTGCAATAGAAGTCCAGTCTGCGGTAGATTTTGGAATCTGAAATATACAGAATGAATGAATTTGTTGTTCGTGTTAAGGACAAATTTTCTTTCTTCTTACTTTCAACGAACGCACTTAAATTTGTTATAAGGATTATATTGTTTGTGATAAATATTATTTTTATATAGGTATCTTTTATAATTTTTGTTGCAGCCAAGGAATATCGACTTGTCAAACGATACGGAGCAGGAAGAAGAACACGCTGAAGAAATAGGAAACGAAAGTGTGAGCTATATGCAAGTGAAACTTCCGTTGACACGTTCAGTGTTGAATCTGCTAATTCAAATGATACCGATGTTAGAGAATCTGATGAGCCTATTGAAAATTCCGACTATAATACGGCATCGTATTCTGCTACTTCAAAACCAAAAAAATTACAGTTTTAAAGCACCAAAATCACGTTGTAATAGAAATAAAAGAATTAAAATCGCTGCTCCCCTGAACACATCGAAACAGCAATAAAAACTCTAACCTCTTTAAAAGATGAGGTGCAAAAAAAACAGGTCGATGATGAGTTTTCCCATTTTTGTAAAAATATAGCGTCTCAACTACGACTAATCCCAATTTCTGATGCAATGGATTGTCAAGTAGAAATAATGAGAATTATCCAACAAAAGCGACTCATGGTGATGCGTCGAAACCAGCAGACAGTAACAATTTCATCGGAATGCAACAGCTTTGAAAATTCTGTAGAAAGCCAGGGTCCATCTTGTACAACAACACTTTTATCTCCTGATCCATCAACAGCCACACAAAGTGAATGCCACAGCGACGGTGAAGATAATTATTCATCAAACGAATTTTGTATGGATAATACTATATTGAGTAGAGCTATCCACAATATTGGTGGTTTTGGATATGAAAAATGAGTTGCATGCTTTGTTATTTCGAAGTTTAATAATATTTAGTTTTATTTCGTGGCCTTACTGCCGAAAGTGACCACAAGTCAAAATTTTAACTCTCTGAGTTAGAGTGCCCAAGTCACTAAGAATACCTTTTTTTAAATACCTCAGTTTTATTAAGACCAAGAATTTTCATGTACTTGCTTATTCGTCCCAGGGGCGAATCTGTGGCATCTTTACTAACCCTTTCGGTCATCGCGTCCATTTGGATGGACATGCTTTCTAAATATTTTCTATGTCACAAATTACAATTGATTTGACGCCAGTTATTTGTAATTTGTGATATAGAAAATATTTCAAAAGCATGTCCATCCAAATGGACGTGATGACCGAAAGGGTTAAGGAATTCAAATTAAAGGATTAACCTTTTGACTTGGTCACTTTTGGCAGTAAGCCTACGATTTATTTATAAGAACTCGAGTAAGAACTGTTTCATTTGTATAGCTGCTGAATTATAATAGCAGTCACTTTATAATCGAAAAATATCCTGTTTTCACATATCAAACATAAATAAAAAAAAACATACAACTTACCTGAATATAGTTTTCCAATGCTTCATAAATTGCATCCAGCACTGTAGGTAGGAACTTGGATATTGAAGACTTCGGGACTATACAAACATTCTAGTGTACGAAAACAACAACCACTTGCCAAGTAACGAAGGGTAACTTGTAGTTTTAGTGTTGCAGGTAATGCAGCTCTCATATTTGTATCAAGTTTTTGAATTTTTGGTTTCACAATTTCCAGTAGTTCATCAAAATGTACAGTGGTCAATCGCAGATGGTTTTTGAACGTATCTTTGTCTTCGTTTGCTACTTCTCGGAGGAAATTGAAGGAAGCTCCAAGAGTTTGACGCCTAAGGATCCAATTGCGGGTCCAAACTTTCCGCTTTTTCTTTTTTATACATTTTTTCTGCATTTCTAACTCTTGTATGAGCATTTCTGCCACCACTCGCACACCTTCCTTAATAACTTCCGCCATCTTGAAAAACTCTGTCTATCATCCAAGTAATTTTGTCGTGGAAACTAACTTGGACCAAGTGCGCTTCGTCCGCACTTGGATCCAAGTTACTTGGTCCATGTATACTTTGATCGTGTCAACCCGGCTTTAAGTACGTCATATCTTCAAACTCGGAGTTGAATGAAGCACCTTCTTTGTTAGTTTTGACTCGCATCATATTTATAGCTGGTAGTGCAATAACAGTTCTTGAAACAAGAATGGTCCAACCAAGAGGATGGTCTAAAGTCGGTGACTCTCCGCTACATTCAGGTTGCAACAACTATAATTTTCCTTCCGCATTATTCTTCTTCATCTAACGAATTAATTACGATCTCGTAGGTTTATTTTGAACGATGCATCGAAGATAAATCACGTCACTAAAACTGAAAAGTTTTATACAAAAACTGTTCTCGCGGCTGATACAAATACGTAAAAAGGGTCTAAAAATGGTAAAATAAAAGTTTGAAGAATTGAAAGCAAAAGGGCATATAGGATATGGTCGATGCGCCCTGTTGGCATTAAGTTTCTTAAAAATCATGAAAACTAATGTTATAAGGGCGTACCGATATATTATAATAGGGGAAAGTTACCGAATTTATATCGGAGCCTAGGTTGAACCACCCCTCTATTTAGAACAATAGAGATATTTTTCGTTATTTGATTAGCTGCATCGTATGTCTAGACTTCAAGATGGATGGCATACCTTCTTTGTTAGTGCTGACGGCCATTATTTCTAGCTGATAGAGCAGTAACATTTTCACTACTGGAAATTGGACAATTGAAAAACTCATTGGTAGATCAAAACTTTTCTAATCTTTCTGGCGTAAGTAATCATACGTCTCATTAATAATTAGAAAGTACATTTACATAACTATATGTATAATATGATTGTTTTTAAAATTCGTGCTGTCATCGAAGTTTGGCTACACGTATTTAGTAATTCAATAAAGTTTTCTAGATTGGATCAGATTCAGTTGCCTAGATTGGATGCAGGTTTAGTCAAGCGACGGTATAATAACAAAACAACATTAAATTCTTTATTCATTGTTTCACTGTTTCGTTGAATAAATTATTACCAATAGTTAAATTGATGGTTTCTTTACTGTTTATATTTTCTAGAAAAATACTTTTAAGTCATGATATTTTTAAGTTTTTACTTTAATTTATGAAAAGGAATATTTATCCCTTTCTGGTACCTTTATTTTTTTTTTAATTTAGCCAACAATCAAATATAGGAATCCGTCGGTCCATTCTAGGTAACCAGATTCCTTGATTGGACCAAATATATACTTTTAATTCTTATGGTTTATTGAGTTTGTAAAATATTTTTCGAAAAATTTAATTGCATCAATTTGAAGCATACATAATGGTTCCGGTATTATTTCCCCATGTTGTCATTTCTCTAAGATAATCCATTTTGAATATTTATTGAAAAATACCTGAAGTAGTCCAAATAAAGCGACACTCCCCTACATACAAGTATAAGCCCTTATGACATTAGTTTTCGTGATTTTGAAGAAATTAAATACCAAAAGAGGGCGTGTCGACCACATCCTATGCGCCTTTTTACTTTTAAATTACCAATTATTTCTTTTTAACTTTTTTATTCATAATTAGGCAAATTGAAGTGAATACTTTAAAAAGTTGTATACACTTTTTTTTGGCTTTATAAAGTAATTTTTTGATACATACGACTTTTGGCATTAGTGAAGAGAAATATTTAACTAGATTCGAGAATAATTTGTCGGTATTCCCGATTATCTAATTAGTGGGATTCATTCAAAATATACAAATTGGTCAGAAGCAAGTGCGCGTGCTATTGGATGATATAATTAAATCGTGTAGGTAGGTACATCAAGTCCCGCGACGGAGTCGATAAAGCAAGTAGATATGGTACACAAGGGAAACGCGTCACTATGCGTTATCGCGTATTATCCCCACCTCGTAGTTTCGTTACACAAATTGCATATTGAATCCTGATTCGTGTTTACGATTTGACGAACTGAGAGTCGATAATCAATGTACATTCGAGTGTAACATCCGCAGACAAGTTACAGCGTGACGCTTCGATAAAGGAGGGGACTTCTCTACATTTTCTATAAACATTCTCTTTCTTAACATCTAATTCAATACAACTGTCCCATAGTTATCTAAATAGTCGATACTGATCATTGCGTTGATGTGGATTTCACGACGTTATTATTATATTATATTATATTTTATTGTGGGGGTAACGCTTCTTAGGTATTATGTATGAATTAACAAATGTTACAGCTGAAAAGTTGAACAACGTTACGTTAACAAATATTACACTGGACTATACAACGTATCTCGTCTTTAAACAGCTACCCACATTTTTAAAAATGTCGATTAGTTTTATTTTCAAGGATGACTTCTAAATTTAAATAGGGTAAAGCGAGGAGAGATGGCACAGTAAGAGAGACGGACTACCAGCGATATTTTTTGCATCGTGGCAACAAGGCCCGATCCAATCACGTTGACATAGCCGCAGTTAACAGTCGTGCTTTTAAATCCGTTTTTGCTGTTGTTTGTCATTGTTTTTGTTAGTTACAAGCGATCATTGTTTTTGACTACGCTAAAAATTTTTCTGAGGTTATTTTGTTCGTCAATTAAATCACTTTAAGGTAAATTTTAGCCTAATGTAGTGCAAAGTACTGGTAAGCCGGGTTTTCTGGTGGTCACCTAACCTTAAAACAGGCGTGTATATAGTTTCGTTTAGTAAATATTGTCCGGTCCATCTCTCCTAAGCTTTTAGGAGAGATGGACCAGCATTTGCGAGGAGAGATGGACTAAGGCTTTAGGTATGATTTCAGAAAAATGCCCAACAAGTGCAAGCAAAAACTGAACACACCTCCAAGGACTACATGGTCTGCGGATTATTTATACCTGGCAATAACATTTTAACATTTTAGCGATATGGAAAATGAATGCGTCGGGTGCAACGAAGATTATCGGCAAACCAAGAAAAAGGATGACTAGCTTAAGTGCGATTTGTGTTTGAAATGGCTGCACGACGACTGCACATCTTATGAAAACATTTGTCAAACGTACGGCATTAAAGCAATCAAGAAAAAGCGTTAAAAGTTAATAGTCCATCTATCCTACCCCTAATGGTCCAACTCTCCTACACTAAGTAGGACAGATGGACCAATTTAGTATTTTACTTTTTTCTGTTTGGTGTCATTATGATAAGTGTTTTGTGTTTTTCAACTATACCAAAAGTACGCTAAAGTTATTGTTAGTTTTCTGTATTTCTTGGTATTTTTTAATTTTTCGTTAATAAGAAAATATTTTAAATTTTGTAAAACGTGTGCCATCTCTCCTCGCTTTACCCTACTATTACATACTTTTAAGTATTATAACTACATATGAGACCACGCTGTCGAAGATGAGTGTTTTCCAGATCGTATGGCTATATAAGTTGGTCCCCCCTGAGTAACTTACTGCATCTATAGCTCCAAACCCATTTTCTTTAATAACAATACCCGCATAAACTGAGGGTATGAGTTTGTGGGCAGGAGCAATGACCCAGTCATGATCCGGGAGTCTGACTCGGTACTCCATATGCATTAGAAGCGGGCTTTGTTTCTGGGCCGCTGAAATTTCGGAAAAAGAATGAAAATGTATTTAATTTTGTTTGAAAACTTATATCAGGGGTGTATTTACTTTTAATCTCTCTTTATTTATAATACAAATTTTTAAACTTATTGTCATTTATTTTATATTTTGTTAAATGAACTATATCAATAATTAAATGTATTATATTCAATGAAACCCAGAACTCGAGTTGAAAATGAAAATTCATAATTTAGTAAAAAATTTTTAATATAAGGTAAACGTGGGATAGATGCCGTAGGGGGATAGATGTCCAAGTATTCACGTAGCGATCTGTATGGGCAACACACCCGCCGTGTTTTGTTTAAATGTAAGCTGACGCCCTCTCGACTGTCAGTCGATGCCGCGCACTTCGCTCGAACAGATGAGTCGTGGGCTGTGTAACGAAAACCATTTTACGCGTCGACAGATTTGTGAATTTAGGTTATGTATAATCTTTACTCACCTGGAACTTTTAATATTATAAAGTAAGTGTTTATGTTTTTGTATTTATAATCAATATATATATTAATTAGTAATATTTAAATGTTATTTTAGTACTTTTTAAAACAATGTATTTGTTAAATTGGAGGGCGTCTATCCCACGCAAAAAGGATAGATGCCCCAGTTTTTGTGAGTATAGATGCCCTTAGAAGCTTCTAAGGGCATCTATCCTACATTGTATTATGAACTTAATTCATTAGGTATGTTTTCGTTTTCTAGACATGCCACGCAAGTACGTACGCAAAGGAGGGACACGGCCCCGAGGTATGTGAACCGAAGACGCTCTTAAAGACGCCTTTGAAGAGCTGAGACAAAACAAATATCTTCTTAATGAAATATCTCGCCGTTATGGCATTCCATCTAGAACCCTAAGAAGACGATTTGCGAAGCAAGATACAAAGAAATTGACATTAGTACCTAGGTGTTTGAAAATTGAAATATTTATCTTATTATTAAATATATTTTATTTGATTATTTTAGCGCTTTTACCTATTATTAATTCCCATATTAATTTTTTTTTAGGGAAACACCCGGTTTTGGACTTCATAATGAAAAACGGCTCGTAGCACACGTACAAAAATTAGAGGCAGCAGGATTTCCTGTAACACGAGATATGATACGAAGATTAGCGTTTGAATTCGCTGAAAAACTTGGTATTGAACATAACTTTGACAAAGAAACTCGCAAAGCAGGATATCATTGGCTAAAGTCTTTTATGGAACGTCATCCAGAGCTTAGCGTTCGTCAAGCTGAAAGTTTATCCCTTGCTCGAGCTCAGGGACTTAATCGTGAGGAAGTTAACAAGATGTTTGAACTCTTACTTCAGGTTTTGATAGAGAATGATTTATTGGATAAGCCATATATTTAACATTGATGAAACTGGTATTCAGTTAAATAATAAACCTGGAAAAGTTATTGCTACGAAGGGCGCGAAATCAGTTCACTCAGTAATATCCGGGGAAAAAGGGGAGACTATGTCGATAATAGCCTGCTGTAATGCCGCTGGAAATTTTCTCCCTCCAGTTGTCATTATCAAGGGAGTAAACAAAAAGCCAGAATTTCATGACGGACTCCCCCCTGGTTCAGATGTTTATATGAGCAAGAAATCAGCTTATGTTAATGCAGAGTTATTCCAAAAGTGGCTAGTCCAGCATTTTGTACCACGAAAGCCTAACGGTAAAGTTCTTTTGCTTCTAGATGGGCATTCCTCCCACACTAATTCAGCTGACATGTTAGAGACTGCAGAAGAAAATGATATAATTCTCTTTTGTTTACCAAGCCACAGTACACAAGCTTTACAACCTCTAGATCGCAGCTTTTTCAAGCCTTTTAAAACATTGTATGCAGCCGAGACTAAAAACTAGATGCTGGCAAACAAAGAAAAAAAAATCAATCGGTCAGTAGCTGGCAGACTAATCGGTAATGCATGGATTCGAGCCGCTACACCCTCTAATGCTATTTCAGGGTTTAGAGCTTGCGGTATTTATCCATATAATCGGGCTGCTATTCCAGAGTTTCTTTGCAATCTCTGATTTGTCTTCAAACAATCAAGTCCGTAATGAACAGGAAAATGTTTTAACTGAAGAACGTGATAGATTACAATTACCTGGTCTCTCATGTAGTAATCAAATATTGCCAAATTTAGATGACAACGAGGTTCACGTTAGTCTAACTCTGGCTCAAAATCGAAGTTCTCCATCATTAAATTCAGATTCACAATTCACAAGACTTCTGGTTGCCGTAATACAGAGAAATCGCCTAGCATGTATTTCCAAGAATGTTCTCCCGTACCGAAAATTCCGTTGCCATTATATAAAAGAAGAAAGCAATCTGCTGCAGTATTGACTTTCAAAGAGAACATTATTGATAAACAAAATAAAGGTAAAGCTACTTCTAACTTACCATGTAAAAGTAGCAGACAACCCAGAAAATTAACGAAAAAAAGGTCTATAGCTGTTTCAGAGGCTACAGATGGAAGTTTGACTTGCGCTTCTAATGATTCTCTCCTAGAAAACGTATCTCATGTTGTTATAAAAAAGGAAAAACTGTTGAGAGCTAAGAAAACCCAGATTTAAAGAAAAAAATCAGACTAAATGTCTGAATACTCAAAACACAATTCAGTGTTAGTCAGTAGTAAAAAGTTATGTGCAAGGTACTATTAGAGAAGAATTTATGATTATTTTTGTGTCTAAATTTAAATTTAATTATTTTTATTAGTAAAAAAAGTACATATTTAAAATTTTGTACCAAAGATGATTGTGCCATCTAGCTAACGTTGTGAAAATCAAAATATTGTAATTGTTTTCACTAATAAAAAAATATTCAAGTTTAGTAGATTGTATCATATAGCTAACGTTGATTTAAGTTAAGAAAATCAAAATATTTTCTCATTAATTCCTCAGGGCAACTATCCCACAGGTCAAAATATCACTGAGGCATCTAACCCATACAGTAGGCATCTATCCTCATTTATAAGGTGTTTTTATTTCGTTTATAAATAAATAAATAAAACAAAAAGTATTAAATTATCCTGATTATTATGTTCATTGATAAGTACACTAATCTTCACAGAAGTTTCAGATTATTAAATTCTCATCTTCTGTATGTAAATCGCCCATTTCAAAAAGTAGGGCAACTATCCCACATTTACCCTACATAATATAGGTATCTATTCTTTTGCTGCTATTTATGGATAAACTGAAACTAATAAACTGAATTATTCAGTTTCAGAGAGTAGGTATTACCTACTTTCTGAAATACTCCAATTAATTGATAATTTTAATTTATATACAGTTATTATTACCTGTGATACCTATTGGCACCCGAGCTTTATCGTCTTGACTAATGAAGGTAACTTCATGAGGGCCTAATGTAGAAGCTAGTTCTTCTAAATTGCGGATTGTTGCAGCTGCAAATTTTGAGTCAGGATGTTGTTTGTGTAAATCATTTTGTGGTCTTGCCAGTTTCACAGGAACAGTCGAAACATGTTTTTTCCCTTCAATCGAATTAGCACAACGAGGAATTAATCTCAAATAAGTCCCACTTCTGCTTATGTTGAAGTTGTATTCAGTTCGGAGAAGGTCAGACAAATCGCTCAGTGTTCTGACACAATTGAATGTTTCGGTGCGATGTCTATTGTCAGCTGCAGATCCATGAGTGCAAATGTTCAAAATGATCTTGAATAATTCTGGCTGGTCTTCTTCAATTCTCGGACGACCAGGTTTTTCGCGTAATTTCAGTTTTTTCTGCACCTCAGAAGATTCCAAACATATTTGCTCTATAGCTTTTCTTTTATTTTCGCGAAATTTCCTGCTTCTCTCTGTACTTCTTTGTCTCCATTTCAAGGACTTTTCTTTCGTTTCTAATTCTCTCTTTTTCTCTTTCAAAATCTTTTCTTCATCCTCTGATAATAAATCAACTTTATTTCTAACTTGAAGAAGTTGAATTTCGTTGCGCAATAAATTAATTTCTTTCTGCAATTTGTCTTGGGCTGGCGTTTCATATTGTTTGTTAAAATTACATATTTCACACTATATACATATACTTTATATGAACATGATGCTTAAAAACTATTACTCGCATAATGCATGATCAACATTATTATATATTGACATTGTTTAGTATAGTAATACTAATAACATGGTGTATATTCTATACGCACTCCTGAAGAAGACGGAGTGTTATTTTTTGGGTCATTACTGCAGGATGCGACAGCGTCCTTATTTGAAGATAAACATACATTTTCTTTATTCGCTTTTTTTTCTCGCACCACCGAGTTTGCTAATTTTTCCGATGCCTATCCGAAAAAATGTTAGGTTAGGTTTTATTTTTTTATAGCTAACAAACACAAAATAAAAGCACGGAAAACTGGAAATCTAACCTTGCTCCAGTAAGAAAAGAGTGTACTTTTTTCTTTAATTTCATGCAATTGAGTTCTGTCATTTTTGACTGAAACTTGGCCGGGAAATCTTCATTTTTTATCGTATTCCACAATGTAATCGCCTCATTTTGTAAATAAGCTCCTGATTTTTCGGGAAAAGCAGTTTTAAAAGCAGCAGCCAAGTCTTGAAAGGCTTTATTTTTGTCCATGATCAAATTTTCTTATAGGATTTCAAACGGATAGTGGTAAATGTAAGTTCACTTGACATTGCTTGAAATTTACCAAACAAGATATCACTATATACATAATACATAGGTAGTAATGTGTATCAATTCAACTTACCTTGTATAAAATGATGTAGATGGCGGTAACCGTAACATTATATACAGTTGCTTGACAGGCGGTAAATTTGAAAAAATATTAGTTCGACTTTTCAGAACTGATGATTAGAAGTATTATTAAACGTCGCGTAACGCAGTGGACGACCCCCCCCCCCCTTCGTAACAAACCGTGACGATTACCTTAACCCCCTCCCCCCCTAGGCGCGTCGCGTAATTTATAGACGACCCCTATGTGTTCTTTTTTTTTAATAAAATTATTTTTGATGCAATGTCCTTTGACAGTATGCAATACATTTTCATAATTATAATATATATATATATAGGTATATAAAGCTATTCTATATACATATGTATAGAAGGGCCTTAGAAGCCAAGGGATACAAATGCACTTTTTTTATATATTAGGTACATATTATGTACCTAATATATATATGTACCGTGTAGAAAATGTAATGCTTTTAATGCCTACCCTTGCCACTAGAGCGCATCTCAATCGCCGCGCAGCGTACTGGTTTTGTTGACAACGTGAGCTTTACCGGCATTCAGTCAGTGGTTATAATGATAAAGTGAAATTGAAATAAACAAATATCGGTTTTCCGCCAGTGAGTAGTGTAAATGAGGTAATAAATAATTTTTTTTATTGTTTCAACCTGCATCATTAGAGTTTTTACTTTTTTAAATTTAAAGTAACCAATAAGTTCCACTTGCACTTTTTGTCATAAAAAAGAAGCTACCAAAAAAAATAGTAGAGATGCCCCGCAAACCATTAAGGGACTTAAGTCGAAGCGCCAAATGGAAAAGATTGAGTGTATTACTTCAAAGTTCAGAGGACGAAATCTCAGATGCCGAGACCCAATCTGATGTCGACATTAACCTTTACGTGGCCGAGCGGGGTATTTTAGATACCCCAGAAGCGGTTTCTTTCTAATAGCTTTTCTATTTTTAATTTTTAATTTTGTTCCCTTTACGTAATCCTAGAAAATATATTACCAAACCCATTTTTAATAAAAAACGTTCAATTTAATTTCAATTTCCAACGAAAAACTGAAATTAATTACGTGGGGTACCTCCGTTACCCCGCACGGCCTGCAGCGTATCGAAATTCTAGGTGCAGAATTTATAGGTCCGTTCGCAGAGCAGTCACAAACCGTTGGCAACTGATATACGCATGCGCATTTGCGAAATGCGCATGCGTACATCAGCCGCCAACGGCCCGTGACCGCTCTGCGAACAGACCTACAGTCCCATCGTGCCTGATCGTGCCGTCGCGTCGGCGGAATACGCAAACAAATTCTATATTGAGAGGTTAGGATTTACTTTGCTTCGATAGTACGTTATCGTTTGCATTTCTTAGGAAATGGCGCGACATAAATACTGTACTGACGAGGAATTACGTAGAATTTTAGAAGAAAGTAACTATAGTGATGACGAAATCGAAATCAGTGATAGTGAATCAGAATGTACCGACAATGTCGAAGAACAACAAACAGTTCCAGATGAGATTACAGCACTTGAAAATGAAGGAGAAAATGTAACTTTTGATCCAGTTGGGGTAATACTAATGTCGAAATCGGGATATGAATGGAAAACGCAACCACCTGCGGCTACAAGGCGCAGAGCCCACAATATAGTAAATTCTCTTGAAGGTTTGAAAAATAATAGGTGAGTAAATATTTAGAAAAAAAAACAGGCCTGTTGATAAACTAAAAATTAATTTCAGCATGGCTCTAACTTCACTAAAAGACGCGTTCCAGTGTTATATTACTGAAGAAATGCTAGCTGACATATGCACTCACACAAATCGACACGGAGAAATCTATACAGAAAAATTTAATGAAAGTCACCCTGCTGATCACATGAAATGGAAAAACGTTACAGTTGCTGAATTATACGCTTTCATTGCAGTACTTATAGCAAGTGGTAGAAATCACGGAAGAAGACTTCACTTGGGGGAAATGTGGGCCGAAAATGAACTTTTCAAACAGCCATTTTTTACTGCTGTAATGTCTCGGAATAGATTCAAGATGATATATAGACATTTAAGATTTGATGACCCCTCCACAAGGAATAATAGAATAACAGAGGCAAAAGATAAACTTCAAGCAATTCGCAAAACATATGATGAATTTGTAAAAAATTGCATTGATAATTATTCACCAGGCGAAAATATCACAATCGATGAAAGATTAGCTACATTTAGAGGAAAATGCCCGTTTAGAGTTTATATAAAAAGTAAACCAGGTCGATATGGAATAAAAATTTGGGTTTGTTCGGACTCTAATTCAGCTTATATATTGAACAGTCAGGTATACGCAGGAATGATAGATAATGAACGAGAAAGAAATCAAGGATTTAGGGTAGTTTTAGATATGGTTAGACCTTATTTTGGATCTGGACGTGGAGTTACCACAGACAATTTTTTTACCTCAATTCCTCTTGCCGAAGAACTACTAAGACATCAACTCACAATTACCGGAACTCTAAGGGCCAACAAAAAGGAGATTCCTGCCGAATTTGCTCCCAATTCTAAGCGCGAGGAACAATCTTCAATTTTTGGATTTTCTAATGATTTGACATTAGTATCTTATGTAGGGGAGAGTTGGGTAAAACAGGATGGTCTAGTAAAACGGGATACATGTTTTTATTTTAAAACAATTAGCCACATCTATCGGGCGGTAACCAAACTAATCTCCCTTGTTGCTTTCTTATTCAGGGCAACTAATCTAGTGACTTTAGCTTCACTCTGGACTGCGTGATAAGTGTCTTAGTAAAATTTGAGGTTAAACTAATTCGTTTCGCTTGTACATTATAATTCGATTTTTCGGTTTACATGTGAAATCAATTAAAGGTGAGTAAATTGAGAGCATACTACATATGCTTACTATAAGTACTTACAACAGTTTTAATAAATTTGCTCTTTTTAAATATTTACATATGATTCCATTTTTCAATGCACAGTTGGGTAAAATGGGATACGAGTGGTTGGGTAAAACAGGATGGTATCCCGTTTTATCCAACCTCGTCTATCTATTGCTTGTATCATTTTATATCCTAAATGTATTCTCTTTTAGTCCAGCAACACAATGGGAAAGTACAAAAGAAAAACAGAAAGGCAGAATTGGGATCAGGACAGTATGCGACAGGCTGTTGAAGAGATACTGGAAGGAAGAATGGGATATCTCAAGGCCTCGAAAAAACATGGTGTCCCTCGTACGACTATAGAAGCACGTGTTAAGAAAATTAGACGGGGTATTCTCGATAGAGAGGAGTCTGCCAATAAAAGACTAGGACGTCATAAACCCGTTTTCACTCCAGCCCAGGAGGAAGAATTAGTGCAACACATTTTGTCGATGGAAGCACGTCTTTTTGGATTAACTCTTGATGAATTAAGAAGTTTGGCATTTGAATTGGCAAATCGCAATGGTTTGCCTAACAGATTTAACAAGAATAAGAGGAAAGCGGGTAAAGCTTGGTTGTATAGCTTTCTCAGCCGGCATCCGAACATAAAACTACGGTCACCTGAGCCAACCTCACTTGCACGGGCCATGGGGTTCAATAGGCCTGCCGTTGAGAAATTTTTCTCATTACTTTCTGAAACGATCAATAAATATAAAATAACTCCTGATCGCATTTATAATGTCGATGAGACAGGAATTATGACTGTACCGAAAAAAAGATCTAGATGTTTGTCATTACGTGGAAAGCGACAAGTTGGCTGTTTGTCCTCAGCAGAACGAGGAGTTCTGGTGACGGTGGAGATTTGCATGAGTGCTAGTGGTATATTTATGCCACCAATGTTCATCTTTCCAAGAGCTAGGGCAAAACCAGAACTTCTGGATGAGGCTCCTCCTGGGAGTACAGCTGATTATCATCCATCAGGATGGATGCAGAAAGAAATATTTTTGAATTGGTTTGATAAATTCATTTCTTTTGCCAATTCTTCTAAGGAACACCCTGTGCTTTTGCTTCTTGATGGGCATACCACCCACACCAAGAATCTGAAGCTGATTGAAAGAGCCAGGGATAAGGGTGTTGTGTTACTATGCTTCCCCCCACATACCACCCACCGCCTGCAACCCCTGGACGTAAGTTTTATGTCACCACTTAGTACATATTACACTTCGGAAGTGCAAAGATGGATGCAACAAAATCCAGGCAGGCCCGTAACGATATCCCAAATAGGCAAACTTTTTGGGAATGCCTTCATGAAAGCTGCTAGCATCCAAACAGCAGTGAGTGGATTTAGAAAAACAGGCGTGCATCCCCTAAATTCGGATATATTCCCAGACTGGATGTTTGAACCGGCTGAAACTACAAATAGATCCATAGAAGACCAACCAATTAGTCAAGAAGAACATAATGATGACCTTGTACCTCAAATTACATATCCTTCACCAAGGACATCACCGATATTACCACCAAGAACACCACCGAGAACACCACCAAGAACACCAACGAAAACACCACTGAAACTTACAGACCCCCTGTCAAAGGTTCAGGAATCAGATGAAGAATTAAATCCTGTAAATTCCTCAGACACACGAGATACTACTCCAGGTCCAATTACAACGACGAAATTTTATAAGAATGCGACTCCTTCGTGTTCCTACAGCGCCAAGAATTTTGTGGTAACGCCGAAACAAATTGTTCCAATCCCTCATTCGGAAAGAAAATTAAATTCAAACGACAGACGAAGGGGCAAAACTGCAGTGTTAACATCGACACCTTATAAAGATGAACTCGAGCAAAGTCTTAAAAAAATGCCTACAAAAAAATGTACAAAACTAAACATGGAAAATACAGAAAAAGGAGCCCATACAGCCAAACTGAATAAAAAAGGCGAAACAATTATTAAGAAAACGACTAAGAGAAACTTGAAAGCAAAGAATGAAAGTAGTGTTTCAAAAAATGGAAACGCGAAAGTAACTAGACAAAAAAATGTCAATGGACAAAAAAATAAAAAAAGAAAGAAGACAAACGACAGTGAAGATTCCAGTTCAGAAGAAGAAAGCATAGAAGCAACATGCTTATTTTGCACTGAACTTTTCTCGAATTCTAAGGCAGAAGATGGTTGGATAAGGTGTCAGCATTGCCAAGGTTGGGCCCATGAAGCCTGTGCAGGCGTAGGGACCGATGAGGACGAGATTTTTATATGTGACTATTGCCAGTAAAAATAATATTTTAATGATTTTTTTACTGTTAAAGAGAGTCTTTATTTAGTTTTCTTAGTTTATAATAATATACCAATTATTATTTGTTGTAAGAAACGCTTATTTTGTTAATTTTCGTAACAAAAATAAAATATTACTTATATTCGTACAATTGAGTATTCCTTGTTGTCTCTTTTTTCCTGATGAATAAACATGAAATCTACGAAACTGTAAGTATCCCGTTTTATCCGACTAGAAGGGTAAAACGGGACAGTTCCAACTTTTAGCAGAAACATTTTTTTTCTCTGATGTAACTTCTGTTTTTTCTTAAATGATCATTACCATCAAAAGCTTTGTTACTAGTGAAACTAGAGGTAAAACATTATACTTTACAGTACTTTATTTAGAAAGTTACAAGGTTTTAAAGACTAAGTATCCCGTTTTAACCAACTCTCCCCTACCTAAAAAGAAGAAAGCGGTTATTCTTTTATCAACACAGTTTCACAGCGATGAAATATCATCTGATGAAAAACAAAAACGTAAGCCTGAAATTATTTTACACTATAATAAAACTAAAGGAGCCGTTGACACCGGAGATAAAATGACTAGAGAATATACGTGTATCCGTTCAACGAGGAGATGGCCATTTAGGATTTTTATGGAAATTATTGATATGGCTGCACTCAATGCTTATATTATATTTACTAAAAAGTTTCCCAATTGGAAATGTAATGACCGAAGTAAGCGACGCATTTTTTTACAAAACTTGGCACTAGAACTTGCACTCCCAAACGTTCGGAGCAGGAAACAAAATAGCAATAATTTCCACAAGCCTGTAACAACTGCAATAGATTTATTTCTTGCGAACAGCAATGCCACAGTTACAGAAAATACTGCTAGAGAGGTTCAACAGTATACAAATCGAAGATGCAGCTTTTGTGCCAGATCACGGGATAGAAAGACTAAAATATCTTGTAGTACATGCGAAAAACCTATTTGCAATATACACCGAGAAGAAATTAAGACATTTATATGTCCTGATTGTAAACATAATGATTAAGCGCAAATAATAATTTAAGGCGAAAATAAACATGTTTTTTTATTAAACAATATATAAAATGTTTGAATGTTTAGTGTTTTATTGTATAACTTTGCAAATAGTATTGCATAATTTAGATAAATGATAAAAATTTAAACAGTTTTTGAAGTATTCCAGTGGGGTATCATAGTTACCCCACACGGCCTGAAACGTAACTTTTTGTAGCACGGTTCCGGGAAGGTTAACAACGAACTGATTAGAGAAGAAAGTCCTGGTGGAAATGCAGACTTAGAGGAGCTACAAGATCTAGAGCGGCCTGAAAATGCTGAGATGGATGAAGATGATGAATCTTCAAATACGACAGCTGCTGAAGAGGAACTAGAAGAAACACTCGATGCAAGTGAAAGGTCTGACGAAAATGAAGTCAGATGAATTAGCTGATAACGATGATTTTTATGATGCTGAGCAACAAATTTCGGAAGATCAATCGCCTGATCCCGAGGAATTTCGACCGCATGATAATTGGCAGGATTGCAGGCCTCTGTATCGAGGAGCACCATTAACTGTTGGGCAAAAAGCATGCTGTTAATTTTAGTACTGATGCTGAGGCATGACTTAAACATGCTCTGTATTGCTGACCTTATTACTGTTATCAATCTGCATTGTTTGCAAGAAGGTTTACGGAAAAATTGCCTTCCTGCTTTTCGTAAATATTTTTCACTCGATGCCTCCACGGTTGTGAAACATTATTACTGTTCTAGATGTCATAGAAAATTGCTATCTGCTGCTGACATTTGTGGATCCTGTCCAGACGCCAAAATTGCTTATTTTATTCAGTTACCGTTTGTGGAACAATTGAAAGAAATGTATCGGAGGGAGGATTTTTATAATTCTTTACAGTGGCGTTTTCACCGTTGTGAACGTCCTGGAGGAGAAATTAGTGATATTTATGATGGTTTGCTGTACAAAACGTGGATGACTAACGGCTTCTTGGCAAATAGACATAATATTTCATTTACTTGGTACACAGATGGTGTAACAGTGTTCAAGTCATCTAACATCAGCGTTTGGCCAGTTTACCTGACCATTAATGAACTCCCTTTCGAGAACAGGACAAAAATGGAAAATACACTATTAATAGGACTATGGTTTGGTAAGGAGAAACCAGAGGCAAATATGTTTCTTCAACACTTTCGTGCACAATTTGAAGAATTATTAGGTGGAGTAAACGTTACCCTGCCTGGAGACAATCCTGGAATTACTGTCAGAGCCATACTACTGATGGGTACGTATGACTTGCCTGCCAAATCTTCATTCCTGAATTTAGTTCAATTCAATGTCTTTTAAGGATGTCCAGTGTGTTACTGCCGAGGTGAATCTGTTTGTACTGCTGCTGGAGGTCATGTATTTACGTATCCGTATGAACAAAATCCGATTTTAAGAACATCAAATAAAACAGAAAATCATGGTAATTCAGCAACTCCTGAACAACCTATTATGGGAGTCAGAGGTCCTAGTGTATTTTCCAAAATAATGCCTGATTTCATGAAGGGAATGGCTATTGATAGGATGCACGGCATTGAGGGAGGAGTAGTAAAAAAAATTACTAACTTTGTTTTTTGATATTAAATACAGAGAAAAAGCTTTTTCGCTTTATCAGTTTAAAGATACTATAAACGCTACACACACACACACATTAGCTACGATTAAGCCACCCAAATTTATCCACCGAATGCCTCGCTCTGTAGATGACTTAATGCACTGGAAAGCATCAGAACTAAAAATGTGGTTCTTTCATTACTCTGTTCCAGTTTTAGAAGGCGTCTTAAGAAATGACTTTTTTTAGCATTACTTATTATTAGTAACATCACTGTCTTTACTTAGTATTCACATAGTGATATAATTACGCTAGAAATGAGAACCAAAGCACAGGATTTTGTAAACAAATTTGTTCGAGAATTCCAGGCTTTATATAGCCTTCAATATTGTTCACTCAACATCCATCAAATACTTCACTTGCCTCACATTGTATCGAACTTGGGACCTTTTTGTGGGCCTATTCTTGTTTTCAGTACGAAGATCTGAATGGAAAATTTGTCAAATTAGTACATGTGGTACATGGCATTTAGATACTCAAATTTCTAAAAAACATGAACAAATCATTTCAATGACACGCATGATTGAGAGATTACCTGATGGAGCCATTCGTAACTTTTGTTTAAGTAAAAAAAGACAGGTTAAACTGATTGAAAACATTTTTCCCCAAACCTACAGTGTGGGATTTTACAAAAGTTTATTCAGAGTTCCTGATCTGATTTCTGAAGCGTTAATGATAAGTGGATATCATCAATATCAAAGAGTTTTGCAATATTATCGACTGTTGAAGGATGGCAAGTTATATGTTTGTACACAGTATCCACAAACGCTACAAACTGAATCTTTTATTGTAAAATATTGTAAACCCGATGGGTACTGGTCATTAGGAGCTATTCATAGTTTCTTGAAGTTGATGCCACAGTGTCATTGCCCTGATGAATGCAGATGTCAATCTACCCATGTAGCAATTATCAAGGAGGTGAAAACTGACGATTATTTTGTCATTAGAGGTGATAGTCATATTCATGACACTTCTTCATGTTTATGCAAATGTCATGTTACTGACAATGTCACAGCACAATACCCATAGAATCTCTTGAAAATGTATGCGTACACATGTGTGTAGAGGGACTAATGTATGTTGGCATTCCGGTTAACTGTAAAGATCTTGAATAATTTAATTATAATAATTTAATTTGTAAGCATGCAGAATGAATTGCTGAGAAATTATTCAATCTGTGAATTCACATTACTTACTTCATATTGTTCGTTTTTTTTGTAATATTCTATTCCCTGCTTTTCGTTGGAAAAACTCAATTAGTAAACTAATTGTACTCTGATCAACTCTTCTTTTTGTGTTTTGTTTATAATTAATTAATAAATTGATTATCTGTCAAAATCGAGAATTTTTTTGTGTGGCAAAACCCCTTTTCTTAATTTTCCTACTCCTTACAAATTATTACTATTTTTTATGCCAGTTGGTATGAGAAGTGACGGTGGTGGCTTTTAATTATATTTGTCATAAATTACGTGACATAAACACACTTTTCTATTAAGTAAAAGGTGGAAATAATGAAATGAAAAAAAGACTATCCCGACTTTTAGAATTGATGTGTATAATTAAAAATATCTTTCCAATAAAAAGAAATTTAATAGGGAACTGGCATCATTTTTAAAATTCTTTTTTTCTGAAAGTTTATGCGCTATATGAACTAAAAATTGGTATAAAACTTGAAAAAAATAACTAGTTAATTATAATTTTTAAGAAATTGAATATTTTAAGGAGGAACATCAGTCAAATGAAAATGAAGCTTTGATTTCCTTGGAGCTCTATCACTTTCTTGTAATTGTATCTTTCTGTCATACACTTTTTTAGACACCATTTTTCCTTTTCAACGATAAAATTGTGCCGTGATATTATACATTTTGAAAGCGATATTTGGCTACTGATAGAACCCACGTAAACATATAGCTTTGAGGTAATGAATATCAAAATATGAAGCTGCCACACGTAGAATTCTGTCGGTAAGTGATCGTTTTTACCGACAAATCTCCACGTTTTCTATTGAAAGTTGACTGTCGCGACTCCATTGACGTTCACCAAACTACAAATTTAGTGTAACGATCTCACGGGTTGAAAAATCGCGTTCAAAAATTGTCAAACTTTAATTAATTATCACAAAATATTTAAACAAGATAATTGATCATTTTCTTTTTTATAAATACCTACTGTTAAGGTCTAAAGAGTATATAAATACCAAAAGTATATTTAAAAATCGGACACATGCAAGTTCCCAATTAATTAATTATTATTTGAAAACCACTAAACGTATTAAATAACTTAATTTATGAAAATGATAGTAAATTTTAAGTCAGATTTTTATTATATTCTTTTCGTTGAAAGAGGGAAATGAGTTGAGAAAATAGGAATATCATATTCCTCACTCATTCCCTTTCCCACTATAATAATTCCTCTTTCAATGAAGAAAATTAAACTTAAATTTTATTTATCTACATTTTATTAATTCACAAAAATGTGTATATTTTTATTAATTTATTTATTTATCAACATTATAGAGAGAGGAATTAATAAAATTGCTAATACATTGCCCCCCCCCCTTTCCTTTCAATTCAAGGCTACCTATAAATAATTTTCCGTTCAGAATGTTTAATTCATTATCTATGAATTTTAAATTATACGAAAAAGAGCTAAACTGTACGTGTTAGGACATCGACTAGCTTGAAAGAATATATCCGACTTATTAAGGACAGTGAAGGCCAATATTTACATATCAGGACAACTCAGGTGTGTGTGTGTGTGTTTTAGAGGAAAATCCCTTTACAAGTATTCTAAAGGTCAAAGCACATCTAGGCGAAGCGAAGCGACGCGCCGCGTAGCGCGGCTGTGCAACGCACACTTGGGCGAAGCGCGGCGAAGTGAAGCGCGGCGAATTCTATCCCCTTCTCTACCAGGTATAAACAGCTATACCTGAAAATATCCATATATGGATACCCGGGTAGAGAAGGGAGGGAAGGGAAGCGCCGTGAAATGTCAGTCATTTTTGGCCTTTTTCGCCTTTTTCATTCATTTTCGCCTTTTTCAAACTGATGAACGCAACGTGAAATGAGCCGTGTACATGTTTTGTTTTGAGAAATGGGCATTCGTGAGGAAAAGTAGTAAATGTCATTCGGCGGAAATCCTCGGATTTTTAAGACTGTGTTTATATAGATCGTAGACTCCTCCCCAAACCATGCCTCGTGTTACTACCTAATTAAACACAGTCTGAAAAAATCTCGAATTTCCGCCTTATGATATAAGATACTATTTCGTGTGAGAAAATTCATTTCGCGTTGACGAGATCTATCTTGGAAAGGATTTTCGAATCGTTAACGGAAGTGATCGACGAAACTTTACATCCGTTAACGAATTACATTCCGTCCACGATAAACATTTCTCGCGGCGCTTCGCTTCGCGGCGCTTCGGTTCGCCGCGCTTCGCTTCGCTCAAGTGTGCGTTACCTCGTAAGAATCAATGGAAATATAAAAGGTAGCTTCGCTTCTCGGCGTGTCGCCTCGCTGCGCTTCCAGTCGCACGAGTGTGCTTATCCTAGGTCGCGGCGCTTCGCTTCGCGTCGCGTCGCGTCGCTTCGCTTCGCTCAAGTGTGCGTTACCTCATAAGAATCAATGGAAATATAAAAGGTAGCTTCGCTTCGCGGCGCTTCGCTTTGCGGCACGTCGCTTCGCTTCGCGTCGTTTCGCTTCGCCTAGATGTGCTTTGGCCTTAAGACTCTACCAGGTCTACCCAGATCTAAACAAACCTTAAAGCAGGTCTATTCAGAATGGAACAGGTCAAAATCTTCGACTCGGGTAAGAAAAAGAGGAACATAGCCGTCAAGTCAATACTTAGCCCGTCGATCTCTCGTTGGTTGGCGGTATAAGTATAGGACAAATTAAGCCCTCTCTCAAACCCGTTGGCTGGGACATACGGTATATAAAAATGTATGTATGTATATTCAATAGAGTTTCAATTTAGTGTGTGCGTACCTATTCTATGTCACGAAGGAACATCGTAGAGATATGTTCTGTACCGTTCACATTACATCGTTACACACGGAACGTTCGACGTGGCTAATTCGAAATCCATTCACGTCATTTGCACGCGGCCTCGAATATTCAATACCTATCTAATAATCTGACCCTTGGTTAGCTCGAGTGAGTGTCGTCCGACTGAGAGCTGACGCGACGACTGTTAATGGGACATTACGAAGCTTTGCCTGGAGATACTACGAAGCAACGTGTAGTGCGATCGATGGGAAGGGTAAATCTCTGGAGATTGCCACGAATACTGAATACAAACGTTCCTGCTCCTTCAACTTTTCTTACGGTATAAGGAACGTTTAAGGTCTCTGCATGCGCCGATAGATCGGAGAACAAGGATATTAGGATATCCTCCAGGGATCCCGCAGGCCTCGTTTCGCGGGCTTTTATTTTGTCGGTTCATCACGTCAGAATTTCTTGCCCTTCGGCTATCAGACGAGTCATAATAAATTCGATATATGATGCGCGGTCGGTTGTTATATTGGAGCAGGAAATCCAATATCGCGTTAACCGCGGCAACGTATTATTGGGACTATAATCAGTATAATTCCGAGCTTGCAAGCTCGGGAACCCTCCGCGTCTCGAAATCTTAACGAATCGCGTGAGTATCTATGGATATACATATATATAGTCAGATATTTCGCCGGGAATCGTAAAAGTGGTATTGGTGAGAAAACCTGAATTACTAGCTAAATATTGGGAATATTTTTAAGATACAACGCACATGAAATTATTCCGAACTGTTTGAATAATTGTAAAGTTTGCAAAGGTAATATTGAATACCAATAATATCTGGAATTTTTTTTATGTGCACCGTTTTTTAATGGCGGGTTCCAGGAGATCAATAAATCAATGAATTTTTATTTCGCATGCAAAATATTTTCGAAATAATAATGAACGATTGTGTCGAAATGAATAGATTTTTAACAATACTATATCGCGAGCCTAGACAGAGTATGGTATGTAAGTAGACGATGCTTATACATATATTGGATGTTGAGAAACTATTCGATATACCAGAATTCGAGCTGATAACAAAAGATCATTTTGGTAACGCGAAACCGGTCATGATTTTCAACGTGGATGGAGGACCAGATGAAAATCCGCGTTATAATAAAGTTATTACTGCGGGAATCCATCATTTTATAAATCACAATTTAGATGCTTTGTACATAGCTTGCAGCGCCCCTGGTCGAAGCGCTTTCAATAAGGTTGAACGCAGGATGACCCCTTTGAGTAAAGAATTGTCTGGTGTAATTCTTCCTCATGAAAACTATGGAACTCATTTAGATAAAAATGGGAAAACAATTGATAAACAGAAGGAGAAACAAAATTTTGAATTTGCTGGTCAGACGTTAGCTGAAATTTGGTCAAACACTGTCATTGACGAATATCCCGTTGTGAGTGAATATATTACGCCAGAAAGTTCTGAAATCGATGTGTCAGATCTTGTGAAAAAATCACCAAAATGGCAAGATATTCACATTAGGTCGAGTCAGTATTTCACGCAGATTGTAAAATGTATAGACACTAAATGTGTGTGTGTTGTCGACCGATACGCAGTTCGCTTTTGAAAGTTTTGCCAAATCGTTTTTTCCCGCCCCCTTTACCAATTGCCCAAAGTCAAAATGGCTTATATATTTCTGAGGATAAAGGGAAGTTCCAGAACTTATTCGTGTTGGAAACATTTAAAAACACAATTTGCAAAGATGTTTTCCCTCAATACAAAGATATTCCATATGACATATAATGTGTCCATCGGTAAAAAATGGAATAAAAAGAAAAATATGCTCTAAATGTGGTCTTTACATCGCAGCCATAACCAGATTGTGTGTGTGTGTGTGTGTGTGCGCGCGCGCGTATGTGTGTGTGTGTGTGCAATCTCATCAAAACTCTTGTGGTGTACTAGATTTAGCCCAAAAAATTCGTCCGGTACGAATTGCAGCTGCTCGGCAGAAAGAATTTTTAGCCATTATCAACCATTTTGAAAATGAGGAAGAACTTGAATGTGGATCGAAAAGGATATGGTAGATGAAGGCAGCATTTCATGCCCGATTAACGAAAACGAGAATAGAGATGCTCCAATTATCTCAGTTGATGAGCATTTACAATCTGTTTGGGAAAAACAATCTTAAGGTCCCAACCAAAAAAACCTTCAATTTGCAAATAAGTTACTTTGTTTTTTCTTTCTTGGTTTCTTCGTTTGTTTGTAAGCCAAAAAGGAACATTAGTTGCATTTTTTAAACGGATTTTATGACGAAATAAATAAAAGTATTGAACTAGCACTGTTTCGTTACATTTAACACCCTTGAAATTTTTTTCTGATTTCGGGGAAAAGGGGGGGGGGAATTGGAATTGTTACGTAATTATTAAGGGGGGGTCTGAGCTATCGTTACGGTTTGTCATATAGGGGGGGGGGGTCAAAAAAGGTCGAAATTTGCGTCGCGTAATTTATGGACGACCCCACACAGGACTCGAACGCGTGCCCGCCGCGTGCGAGTCACGCACGTTATCCGATCAGCCACGCGAAAGTTCCTGAGATTGAATTTTCGGAACTTATACATACCAATCATGGATTCTTTGATGTGATTTTTTTTATTTCTAAGGCGTTTTCGAAAAAAAAATACTTTGGAGTTTTGTGAAGGGCATCAATCCCTAGGTAACTCGCAGAGAAAAAATCGTAAAAATGCCTGTTCTTAGCTCGACTACTCCTCATATTGTCCGAGCGAACGGAAAAGCGGCGCCGAGCCCCTCAGTGCGAGTAGCTCTCCGACAAACGCTCGAGATACAGTGTTGCCACGAAGCACTTACAATGTGTAAGGTAATGTGGCAACAGCGTGCTTCGTTTAGCGCGGTGGCTCAGCGCTTGCCATGCGACCACTTAGGTCATAGGTTTCTAGCGAGTAACGGAGGGTTAAGTATAAAAATAAGAGAATAAGTTTTTATAAAAAAAATTTTACTCAGGAGAATTTTTGCTTTTTATATTTACTAAGAGAAATGACAGATTTTCTTTTTTTTTATAATTTATTAATTATCCACATAATAGTGATTCAAGGAAATAGAAGGGATGTTTAAATCAAATCGAATAATTCACCTAAAAGTAGCAGGAAATGTGGCACTTTCATTGATACTGCTATATTTCGAACGTTGAGTCAGCTTTGCAAAGGGGAGAAATGACGGATTCAATAGATGACCGTTCAGGTAAACCTGATAGGTGTCAGATTTACCCGAACGGTCATCTATTGAATCCGTTATTTCTCCCCTTTGCAAAGCTGACTCAGCATTCTAAATATAGCAGTATCAATTAAACTGCGACATTTCCTGCTATTTTTAGATGAATTACTGAGAATAACCAGCAATAAGCCTATTATGGTTATTCTCAGTATAGCGCTATACCGCGTTTATACCTGTTGGTAAAATCGGCCCTTATTCGATTTGTTTTAAACATTCCTTCAATTTCCTTGAGTCACTATTATGTGGATATTTAATAAATTATAAAAAAAAGAAAAGCTGCCATTTCTCTTAGTAAATATAAAAAGCAAAAACTCTCCAGAGTAAAAATCTTTTTATAAAAATGTATTCTTCGATTTTTATACTTAAAAACCATTGATATAAATAATACTTACTACAGATAGTTTGAAAGCAGAAAAGCAAATAATGAAATCATAGAACGATTTATGAAAGATTTGGTACAATTTCTATGAAACTAAGACAGACAGTGAAAATTTTCAAATCACTTTTTCGTAGGCCTGGTTTTGCTGAACAGAAAAGTTTATTATAAATGTTTCAGTATCTTCATTGGTTTCAGAGATATTGTCAAACAGATCATGAAAAGACTTGACACGCATAGTAGTGCGCCAGGACAGCTCGTCCAGAAAGACGAAATTGAAGGAATCTCTCGGTTTTCCCGAAGAACTTTCCTTTCAACAAATTTTTCATTTTCTTTAGTCTCCGCGAGTCACAAATCCAGGGAGGAGAATCAAAATGTTAGGTTCTATCAGAGCTATTTTTACTGGACTATTACGGAGAAATAGCGACGAACTCCGATCCCTCCGTATGGTACGAGCAACTACCACTCGGTCCCGTTAGGCGGCTCTCACACCGGAGCAACTGGCAACTAGCAATGAGCAATTGAGGAGTGTACGTACCAAAGGAGCTAAGTGCTAAAATCTAATTTTTTTTATTTTTTGCGGTATAAAGATGCTTTATGCTATGCTACATGTCGTCACAAAAGTGCAAAGTGCCAACGCTTTTAGAAAAGTTACAGATGCGTTACAGAGATGGCGTAACGTGTAAGTGTCAGTCCATTTTTCAGCAAAAGGTGCAATGTGCCAGAACCAGAACTGTCATTTGTAAAGTTGTGTTTTTACCGAGAATATAAATCATGGATATAAATAAAACAAATGGGAAATTTAGAGACAAGGAAGCCAAGAAAAGAGTGGCTGGAAAAGCCTTTATAAATAGACAAAAAAACGAAATTATTGCGAGAAAGAAGCCCGAACAACGAGTGAGTTATTTTGTATTCTAACCTCAGCATTCATAAATAATAATTAAATTGCAGTGTATACAGATTTTTCAGTTTCTTTGATGAGCTTCATTTCAATTTTATTTCTATTTCAGCATATTTGCAAATGCTACTATGACTGCAAAGAACTAAATTTTGAACATAAGCTGAATATTTTTGAAAAGTTCTATAATGAAACATTCAATGTACAGAGGGTACATATTTGATGGGCCTAATAAATATAACTAAAATAAAAAGACGAAGACACTGTCAATATGAAGATTCTCAAGATAGTCATAGACAGGCTACTGTTTGTTACACAGTACCAAACGGGAGAGGCGATTTTATTCGAGTTTGTAAGAAAATGTTTGCTGATATATTTTGTGTTGGTAAAAAGAGACTAGAGTTGATCATAAGGAAGAAAAAATGGGAGAAATTACATTTAAAGATCGTCGTACGAGTCATAAATCTTCCAAATTTACTTTGTATGATCGTGAACAAGTTTGTCAACATATTCTGTCAATCCCAAGAGACGAATCTCATTACTCCAGAGCTAAGTTTCAGAAAGAATATATCAGTCCTGATCTAAATCACCACAGATTGTATAAAGCTTTTAAATCGCGAAATCCAAATTCTCCAGTGTCCTACAGGTACTATGTCAATGTATTTAAAAAAGAATTTCCTAGATTAAGTTTTCGACGCCCAAGTGTTGACACATGCCACACATGCCATAAACTTAACTGCGAATCAAAAGTGGATCCAAAAAGCCCTGCAAAAAAGCAACTAGAGATTCATCAAAGGAAAGTAGAGGAAAGTCTGTGAAATGCCTAAAAACACAGACGATTGAATCTCAACAACCTAATAGTAGAACATGTTGTATAACGTTTGACATGCAACAGGTCATGTTTGTCCCCACTTTAACTCACAGCGACATGTTTTACCTATCTCAGTTATCACATGCTACAATTTAGGTATTCATGTAATTGATATTAATCATGGATATATGTGTATGTGGAATGAAGCTACTGCAGGACGAGGCGGTGATGAAGTTGCATCTTGCTTACTGAGAGCCCTAAACAGTGGAATTATTACTCAGAAAAGAAATCTGGCATTATGGAGCGATAACTGTGCGGGCCAAAACAAAAATCGTATGGTCATTTTTGTGTTGGTATTTTTGGTTGTGCATAGTGTCTTTGATTCCATTGAGTATAATTTTCTAGTGAGTGGCCACAGCTACATGTCTTGCGATAGGGATTTTGGTCTCGTAGAGAAAAGAAAAAGAGTAATGAAGTCAATGGTACCAAAAGACCTGCACGAAGTAGTAATGTCGGCCAAATACAACTCTCCATTCCAAGTCATCGATATGGAAACAACAGGCTTTTTTGATGTGAAAAAGTCTGCTGACTTATACCTAAACACAACAAAACTCAATATAAGTAAAGTTGTTAAAATGCAATTTGATAAAAGCAATCCAACATTGATAAAAATTAAAGAAACTTTTAGAGAGTTAGAAGTTTGGAAGGAAACAAACATACTGAAAAGGGGCGTTACTTTATCAGAGCTAAAAAATGTTGAACTAAAAATAAAACCGAAAGAAAATAAAATATCAGAAAATAAAAAAAAATCATTGATATCGATGTTAGATTACCTTGAAAAGGACGAACATAAGAAGTTCTACCGCAAAATTTTGGCACTTGACACTAAATAAAGTGTTTGGTACTTGGCCCTTTTCTACAATTTTCTTCTTTTTTAATTTTATTATACCCTTAATAAAGTTATTTTCTTTTTGATGTGTTGTTAGGTTGATGTCTTATAGTGTTATTGCCAACTATAATATTATATTAAACTGAAATAAAGTGTTCTGCAGATTTGAGAATGTGCGAGTGTACACTGAGTGTAGCCGAGTGTAACGCACTTTTTAGGAGTGGGGGAAAAGTGTACACCTTGCAAGAAGAACGCCGTAGTGTAAACGAAGTTTGGCCGCTGAACAATACTCATAAAAATCGAGAGGTTAATTGGAAAATATTTGTGAGAAAACTGATTAATTAATTCGAGAACTAACGCTCTTATAACTGTAAACTGTAAAATGGATCGTGCAGCACAAATTGAGTTCGCATTTGAGTCCTCGGATAGTGATGAAGACGAAATACCTCTTCTTGAACCTCCTCATGTGTTCGATGAAAATGACGGTAAGTAATTTAATAATTCATATAAATGATTAATAATTGTGTTTTTTAGTAGAACATTTGAGTTTATCACAGAACCTAACCTCGTATTATTTTTCAGATGCTAACATTGTGTGTGTTCTGAATCCCGTCATTGACGGAATCCAAAGAATAGAACATGTTAAAATCGTAAATTACATTGAACATGTTATAAGGAATTATATTGACAGTGATTTCATCATGCATTTCCGTCTCTCCCGAAATGTGTCTTACCAACTGATTGCCAGATTTACCACATCTCCAATTTTTTTATCCTTGCAAGGTACTTTATATAGTTTCGTTACTTAAATAATATCAAACATTATACTTTTAAATCTCATTGTCAATGTTATTTTTCAATTATAGAACATGCGGGATTTGAACCTATAACGTCAGAGAGGCATATTTTATGCTATTTATGGTTCGTTGGACATGAAAGTGCTAGTTATCGGGATGTTGCAGATAGATTTGGAATAACTTTAAGCGCATTATACAACGTAATTACGAGAGTCACAGATTTTATATTATCACTTGCTCCAAATATTATTAAATTTCCAACATTGGAGGAAAAAGAAGCAACAAAACAATACTATCTAACACAGCAAAGATTTCCTGGTGTAATAGGTAAGATGGAACAAATTTATATTTTTGCTTACTTTGATAGACAAAACATGTATACCTAGCGTCATGGAATCTATCGCTGGTGACTTTTTTGAATGTTACGTTTAAACCCACTGGCCAATGAACAATTAATTCCTATACTTTCATTAGCTACAACGGCGTTGGCTTCAACTAATGAAAGCATGAAAATTAATTTGTTATCAGTTAGTACATTGAAATATAACATTTTAAAGAGTCACCAGCGATAGTTGCCGTGACGCCAGGTGTACTTTCAACAATTTCTGTATTAGATGTTGTGTCTGAAATATTCAATTATTCATTGCAGGTGCTATAGATGGATCACACATTCGCATTGACAAAACAGTCGTAGACAAAGACTCCTATATAAATCGGAAGCAATTTTTTTCAATTCACTTGCAAGGAGTTGTTGATCATAATCAGAAATTCATTGATGTATGCATTGGTTACCCAGGATCCGTTCATGATGCGAGAGTCTTCCGAGAATCAACTTTGAGTCACAGACTTAATGAACTTTGCGGAGGTACAGCTTTCTCAATTAGAAACTATGATATACATATTTTAGCATATCCAGAGAGTATGAGAAATAAATTTTTCTATTTCTATAATTCAGAGATCATAGAATTTTCTACCAACGTACTTTTTTTTTACAGACGGTGATTACTTACTCGGTGACAGTGCTTATCCATGCTTGCAGCACTTAATTGTCCCATACAGAGACAATGGACACTTAACACGAGCTCAAGTACATTTCAATCAAAAACTGAGCAAGTGTCGTGTAATTATTGAAAACGCGTTCGGTAACCTGAAGCAGCGATTCCGTCAATTATACCATTGTAAATTACGAAATATTATTCGACTTGTCCAAGTTATACATGCTTGTTGCATTTTGCATAATTTAGCAAGTATTAATGACCTACAATTCTTTGAACCGCAAAATGATGAGGACTATCACGATCCTGAAATTGAAAATGCACTAATCGCTGATGAAAATCTAGTACCACAAGATAATGCAGGAGGACGGGAGATTCGAGATGAAATATGTCGTCAGCTCGCCACACAGTGAAGAAATCTAACTAGTTGAATAATTATTATTGTATATTATAAATAAATTAAAGATACTTTCTAATTTCTAAAAAACAAATTTTCATTGATACAAGTATTCTTTATTTGTGTATAAATCAAAAATAAACTGTTTGAATGTTCTTGTACAAAATATGTAATGTGTTTCTAAGATGTAAGTCCATGTATATGTATTAATTAATAGCAAACTTATCCTACTAAACTTTTAAATTATTGCTCCTTTCAAATTTTAACTTTCTCTCTCCCCATACTCGTTCTTTTACCTTTTCTCATCCTTCATTAATTGTACCAATTCTTTAAGTAATTTATTTCTTTCCTCGCGTTGCTTCACGACGATTGTCCAATGCTCTTCTCTCAGTCGAATAGCTTCTTCATTTTGTTTTCTAATTTTCCTATATTCTTCAAGACAGTCGTCCATTGTCTTTTGCCTCTGTTCATGTAGCGATCTGATTTGTTTTGTTAGCTGATCTATAGCTTCTTGGCATTTTAACAATGATTTTGCCGTTGTGCCGTTTTGGGGATTTCTTTTAATATCAGATTTTGGCACAATTTGCAATGCTGCATTTCTGTCAGACGTCCCTGGTTCATCATCAGCCATTGGTAATTGGCTGTTTGTAACATCTGATGATGTGGAGGTCGATGCAACTGTTTCCGAGCTACGAGATAAACCGATATTGTTCAGTTTTCTATTTCGGGAAGAACGACAGCAGAATTTACCTTCCTTTCTCGTGAGACTCAGGTCGGCTACCTGATCGGACTTGGCCGGCCCCGGTTAACTCAACCTCCCCTCATTGCATTACGATCGAAAGGAATGCAGGAAAAGCGGACCCTGGCCAATGCAGGTACAAGTCGCCGAAGCGTCGAAGCACCAGATGTGCACAACGGGACTCTTGCCGTGAAGCACAAAGAAACTATGTAGCGTCTTCCCTGTTACCAACCCGCTCCTCGGAGCCAAGCGGTCATTCGTAAACCATCACTCACGGAGAGAGGTAGTTCGGGTTAGAGCCACGCGTAATTAATATTTCAATTTAGCCACGTGATTTTTGCCAGTTAAACTTAGCCTTACCACATCATTGTATCCGTCATGTGTATATTTCGGGAATAAATATAACATTAAAATTCAGGGTTCTATAGAATATCCTTTCCAGGATTCTTTAGAAAATCTCCTTAAAAACGCTTAGGGAGATACGACTCCGACAGACGGGGTATTGAACAGATATATTAATGAAATATTGTTACAGTGTGAATTGTGTATTTAAATACGATAAACACTATCATTAAATTTTATATACAATTATTTCACTGCTTTATTATAATTAAAATATACCTTTCTCTATAACAAGTGGTCGCAACAGGTATAGGCGTGTCTTGTCGTACTGTGAGCCCTCTATTGTCAGATATGGCCAATGGGACAATAGTATGTTTCTTTCCCAGTATGTCGGTTAATTCACTGTGAAATAAATATTTTCACATAATTTTAAAAATATACAGTAATAATTAAGTTTTGATTTTGTAATCATATTTCATTACGTCTCATAACTGCAACCAATTCTTCCCCTTCCAGTCTTTTTATTATTTGAAACCATATTTTTAAACGCTCTCTCTAATGTTTTAAATTTATTTTCAACTTGTACTGTGGATACAGCATATCCTGCTTTTGCCATATCTTCGCTTATCTGCTTCCACATGACTTTGAAAATGTTTTAATTTTTCGAGCAGATACGAGATCCTTTTTCTCTTTATATAATGATAAAAACAATTTAGTTGATGCATCATTCCACTCAAACTTTCTAGCACTTCGATCATAGGAATCGATATTGACAGGTGCTGCTGCCGATGTTTCATCGGAATTAATATCTTTTAATTCTATATAGATTTCGGTATTGTCGATGATGCGTGATGAAGAGTTGCAATTAAAATCGATTTCACTTGCAACACATTGAAATTGCAATCCACCTATAGAAAAAAATAATATACATTTATTTAACGCAACTCATTCATTATGAAATATTCACACTAAAAATAAGAATGAATATGAATATACCTTCACATATGCATGTCAATAATCCATTCTCATCAATAATGATGCTCCCTTCTTCATCTCGCATGATGGAAGCGTTCTTCCTCTCCATAATCTTCATTTATAAATTAATAAACAGACAGCACAAATTAATAACTTTTAATTTTCTATAAGGAATAAGGTTATAATATTATACAAACCTGCAATTATGCTCCAAATAATTAACTTTCGATTCACTATTAATTTCAAAGGTTATATTGCCTAGGTATACAAATGAGCGAAATCGAGTGTACACTTTTACTCCTGCTCTCGACCAAGTGTAAGAAGGTGTACACTTTCCTGCACTAAGTGTAGTTACACTTGCAACGAGAACAGCGCTACCTTACGTCACTTCCGACAACGAGAACGCCATAGTGTACACTTTTCACAATAGTGTAGAAAGTGTATGCAAGAAGAACAAACCTATTCATTCACGCTGTAAAAGGATCCTAGCGCCTCGCATCTCGGAGCGACCAGGATTGGATCAGACCGGGTCGTAACTTCGAGAAAGGGGCCCCTGGGCCGCTGCGCACGCATCACGCTATTCGCCGCGGAAGGGGGAGGACGCGAGGTGTGAGGCAGGAGACGAGGAAGGAACGACGGTGTGCTTTAGCCTCCCCAGCGTACTGTTCCACGTGGTCAGCAGAGAGGTTTTTTTAAAATCGAACAATTGAAATCGACAGAAGTAAGCAGTACGTGTTAATTTGGTGGCTTCGTACTGGTCAGAGGGATGTCATACCTTCGACCAAAATAAAAGCCAGTGAAAGGAAAATTGGCGCAACAATTAAATTAACATGGGCTGATGGCAAAAAAAAAGCATCAAAGAGGCGAAAGTCATCGCCATAGACAGTATGGATTAACATGTTTTAATTACAATTCTGTTTTTTTTTCTCTTATTTACATATATTTCATTTGAATGGCGAGAAGTTTGAATTTCAATTAACCTGTTCATACGAGAGGTTATGTTGCATAATGATAATCACGATAAGTACATGACAATATTTTTTTATGTTCTTACAGAAGATGAAAATCATTTGAACAACATATTGCTTACCAAAGAGGGTACTATTGCCGATGTTAGTTCAAAAATATTTGCTGCAGAGGTTATTTCTAATCAGAAGGAGCAGTCAGAACGAAGAAAATGTATTGCCGAAATAAAGAAATCGCAGCGAAGAGCAGTTAACAGTGCAATGAAATCCGATGTTTAAATCTTCGAAAAAATCAATGTGCCTCCTTTTAAAAAATCGAGAAAATCTAACGAAAATGTTGATAATTGCACAGTAACTAGTGGGGCTTATATTGAAACTAAAAAGTATGCCGACTTGAAAATTCAGAAGACCCGACCAGAAGTGACTCCCCGAGAAAAAATCGACATACCTGATTATATATGATCAAACATGATCAGGTCTGTAAACGGATATGATCAAATTTAATTAGACATGGCCATGTCTGTCACCATATGAGATTAGATATGAGCATATCTGCAGCTAGACCTGATCATATCAGAAAAAATTGTCAGCTTATGTGGCCAGATCCGAGCATATCTGTAACCTCAGATCTGCTCATATCAGAGAAAATTGTCGTTATACGTATTCAGATTTGAGCGTATCAGAGTAATTTTTCGACATATATGGCGAGACATAGGCATATCAGAACGAAACCACAAAAATAATGTTCAAGCAGACTTATATTGATTTTATTTGAAATATTTATTTTACATTAGCAATTTTTTGAATAGTTGCAGGACTTATCACAATAATCATCATGAAATATCTGAAAAATATATACATTAATGTGAATTTCACGGATTTACATATTTTTATGGAATCTATTTTGGTCGTTTGCATACATATTCACCCACCTCAATTAGAAGAGTAATGTGTTTAATGTCTGATATTTTCACAAATCTAAAATCGTTAACCTCAATTACGGGTATGATATGCTGCACCAGTGCTCTAGTACAATCATGGCTAAGCATTTTTGTATGTTGAACTGAAAAGCATTGCACTATGAATCCTAAATCATCTTCCAATTCAACATAAAATGTAATAGATGCATAAAAAGTTGTATCATCTGTCATGATTATCTCTACTGTATAGTTATTTGTTTTTATACTTTTGTACGATATGTTGATGTATAAGTCTCTCCGTTAATTTGTACGCGCGAAAAAACGTTCAGATTGTCCAATTTCAAATTCTCGGATAGCAACAACTGGCAATCAGAATCGGTTAAAGCAATCTTGATCGCTTTCCCTAATATTTTGAAAGTATTTTTCTCTAAAGGTCTTCCGGCAATGTCGGGTTTGAATGCAAGGCTTTTCATAACTTGCACACCTCGGCCAATAGTTAAGTTGTTCATAAGTTCTTGGCCAATGTGTTTGTTACCATGAGTACAATTAGCCAGAAATCCATTGTAGTTTTCGAACATAAACGCGGAAGTAGCCCACGGTGGACCCCATCGCCGTACACACAATCCCAAATGTAACAGTTGATGAACGTTGTATGTAAGTTCTCGATCACCGTACAGTTCTTCGACTTGTTCTACGAATAATTTGAGCAGAGCTTCTGCCTGTTGAAGATCTGGTTTGATGCGAATTTTGTCTTCAAGCATGGTAAATATAGCAATGACAAGCAAAAGCCAATGTTGAAAGTATTTCTTCGGTAAATGTTTAATCAATGCTGGTGCAGAATAAAGAATCAGCCAATTGTAAAATTCTGAAGCTTTGTAGAAATGAATATCAGTTATGTTTCGTGGCATTCTACCGAACGAATCAAGAGGCCGAACATTTTTCAAAAAATTATTAATTTCATCGATACAATCTTTTAAACTCCATGGTCCATGCTTGTAAATCCAGATTTTTATGAATTGTTTAACCACACCGAGCAGCACAGCATGCATATATTCTGGTAAAACACAAGTTCCCAGGTTGATCAAAGGTAATCGTGATAACTTCGATAATCCTTTCACTCCTCGAATTTGGTCTTTATCTGAATTTTGCACTTTTAAACCTTGTTGCTCCATTCTCACTCCAGTTCGTAATTTACATGACTCCTCGAAACCATATATACGAATTTTTCTTTTGTTTTCTACGGGAGTGCATTTTCTCATGCGAATTTCGCATATGTTGCAACCGTAACGACCATTGAAATTCATGATGTTCTGTACCTGTGCTCTCGCTGGAGCATCAGCAATAATTAATGGTGCGACAATCCTTGAAATGTTGACTTCTTTCGTAACTGGATGAGTCCACTTCACACCGTCTTCGTAACAACTCCTTAATCTGTCACAAAATGGCTCAAGAAACGTGTTCATATTTGGTTTGCATTCACTATCATACCACAAACCAATTACGAAGAGGAATGATTCTCTCAAATGATCTGGTAACTCTGCAATAGTACACATCAATGGCCAGCAATGACTCTGGGAGTTCTTAACCATGGACAACCCGTCCACATTCAATATTAAAGTAAGATTGTACTGTCCTCTACCATCCCGCGAATTAACTCTTATATACTCTGATCCGTCTGTTAAATCTTCTATTATATTTGGATCACGTACTTTGGGCTGTTTTAATTTGTCTGCAAGATTACGAGTCTCAAACATCTCTTTAATTTGGCTCCCAACGTCAAGCTCAAAGAAAAATGAAATTTTTTCTTTGACCGCCTCGCATGATTCGCAGTTCTTTATAGAAGAATCAGTACCGTTATAGTGGAGACACATTGTTTACAGTAGAAGTGTCTTATCGAATCACATGATGGTACTGCATTCTTAGCATACTGCAGTAACTTAAAAACTGTCTTGGGTAGTCTATTAAACTCGGGTAGCATTTTATGAGTGATACGCAATGATTCCTGTAAACAAGATTTCGTTTGCTTATGCTGAACGTACAAATTCAGCAAATCGTATACACTCTCAGCAACAGTTGTTTCAGTGTAGTCATGAAGCCGTTCATTTTTCGAGAACCAGTCATGCATTCCCTCGTTGTTACTATCCTCATGAAAATCAGAATTGCTCATTGTTTCGGTATTTTCTTCAATTTCACACTCAGCTACAACATCAGAATGAGTAGCATGTGAAGTGCAGTCGTAGTTATCATCACTACCTTCCAATCTATCATATATATTAGCACCGTTATTGTTAATCCAAGCATCGGAATCATCATTAACATAACTGGAATCGGTGTCATAATGGATTGGAGAATTCTGATTTTCAATATCTTGATTTCCAATAGGTTCGGTGGTAGCCCATCTCGATGAGTTTATTTGCCATCTGCGGACCGTACCCGCGGGAACCTGTGATGATTTCATATAATAAGTAAAATATACACGAGACAGTGGGTATATCGACAGTCATAAAATTACTGTGCTTCAATTGTAGTATATGTAATTATTTAAGGAATATATGTATATATTATAATACAATTTACTACTGAATTTTACATACCGACTTCGATCTGTCATCCTTCCATAACTTATATTTTTTCGAAGCTGGAGGTCTCTCACTTTCATCATCTGATTGTGACATCGTTGGTTCCAGAATGATCGTTTTATTTCAAAATAATTATTCACAAATAAATACTATTAGAGTATTATCATCGTGACGTCATATATATAATTTTTTCTAAAAATGCATTTGAAGACTTCCAATTCATAATGCTATCACGTACCAAAGTTATAATGTAAATCGTAGGTTGTATAATGTAATCGTAGGTCAATTAATATTATTCTGTAATTAAATAATTATTTCTCCGAGAAATTTATCGTCGACACGTGCACGCTCTTTTGATAAAACAGTCGCTGTAATACCGACGCAATCATCAAGCCTGCGCGGTGCCCAATACCGCTTCGCGCCTAAAATGTAGCCAAGATGGCCGTTTGGCGTTCCTCACCGCTCACATATGGCATAGCGTCCATTGTGGTAGCGTCTATTGTGTCGTGTGTTGTACAGCAACAGGTTCGAAATGATGTTCATCATTATTATGTGTGACGAGGATGACAGCTTAGTTGCGGTGGAGGAAAACGATGTTCTGTGCGACAAGAGAACAATAAAAGCTGGGGACAAAGTGTTTTTCCATTGGAAGGCTGGTAAAAAGTTATCGGGAAAAGTCGTTCAAACACGAGGTGAGTGGGATCGACAGTATTGTACATATTGTGTATTTTGAAGTATATATATTGTCGTATAAAATTAATACACTCAAATATTAATTATTTATTCGTTATTTTTTAGTGGAGTCTGATGAGGTGGATTTTTTACTGAAGGATTGGAGGAGAAACATGGACAGAAAGAAACGTTTACGTTCTGTGTCTGATGTCTCTAATCTCCCAGAGAAACGCTTGAAAAAATCTCCTGCAGCTCTTTTAGAGTTCAACACCAAGGCAACATACAGAAGAAAATCAACACACCAGGTAAAATTTGTGTTTATGTTTAATGAAATTGTCTCCAAGTCTCGACCCTATAGTGCTATAATTCCATCTCTGTCTTTTCTGTCTCTTGATGAGTTGAACATAACCTAAAATCGGTTAGTGGAAGAAAAATATTTCTTGTCGTACGCAACTCACATCGGATACATTCATTTTTTCTTATTCATGGTGGTATTAATGAGAATATATGATTTTCAGAATACTGATCAGATTAAACATAACTCTGAAAGAAAACAAACGGGAACCAGAGCTGTCTCGAAACTTAGTTCTAAAATGAACAAGTTTGATGAGATGAAAAGCAACAGCAAAACATTGGAGAACGTCAGTGTGACGGATTCATCGTTGGAAGAGATCGAATCTCCAACGTCACAACCTGACAATAAACAGGGTAAAACTGCTGCGGTTAAAAATTCGTCAGTGAAAGTAGAAGTGAAAAATAGAACTGATAAAATGATGGAGAAAGACAGCAGTTTGATAGAGTCAACCTTCGAGAACCAGACTGATGAGTCTACGAAATCAGATTCTGAGGTACGTTATAATTAACAAAAATAAAATACGAATGAATAATTAACGCAACATGATTAAATTTAAATTATTATTTTTTAGTAGAAAAATAAATTTGTATTTCCTGAACGAATTATATTTTTTTCAATTATATATATCTCTCTGCAGCATAATTCTGATGATATCAATACACCACGAGAATATCCAGTGAAGAATCTCTCTAAATTGAAAAAAAGTGGTCGAAGTAGTAGTCCAACAAAAGATGAACTGAAAGAACGACTGGCCAATCTCGAACGACAATTGACACTTTCATCACCGAATGCAGCCGCTCGTGCAACAAAATCATCTGCTGTGACGTCCAATAGATCACTCTTATCAATTTCTGGTAGGCAACGAGCCGATAAAACAAATCCTGTCGTGCGAGAGAATTCAGACTCAGAGAACGATAGTGGTAGGCAACAAGCCGATAAAACAAATCCTGTCGTGCGAGAGAATTCAGACTCAGAGAACGACTGTGATTCCGGAATGTACGGAAGCAGCTATCAACTCGAAAAAGTATGTATTTTATTGTATTTAGTACATTCAAGTTATTGAATATAAATTAAATTTCAATTTGACAATAATTTTTTTACGCAGATGATACACATTGGCCGAGGAATATACTGTCGGAAATCAGTTTATGATGGAGTACGGGGCACAGCAACAGAAGGCACACACGTTGTGCGACGTCTGCTCGAGGGAGTTTTTCGATTGAGGATCTTAGTTGAGAGTACTGTAACTGGTAGAGCTGGGCGTAAAGAAGGAAATAATCAACAACCCAAAGGCTTGAATGTTAGAGGCAGAGATGCAATTCTCGGTGAGTATCGTTTTATGATCATTTCACGTATGTGTATATATATGTTTCGCTAGAAACTATTAGAGACATATTTCAACATATATCACATTTCGCGAAAATTATATCCATTACCAACGATTATATAATTAGTTTTGCAACGCTTAAGTTGCCTATCATTTAATCTAATTGTCCAGTAATATTAATTTCAATGAATTTTCCCAGTAAAATATAAATTGACAATGTATAAAATTTTATTCGGCAGAGTATGCTCTACAGAAACAGGAGAAATTCGAAAAAACGCACAGTCTTCAGTCATTGAAGAGTGCTATGGGGCAAAAAATCGCAGAGATCAAAGCAGATGTCAAAAAAGGAAACCTCAAAATCCCAGACACTGATCAAGACGAGTAAAAGTACTTACTTACTTACTTATGCACATTTTTTTTATATGTAGTTTATCATTTTTTTCATTATTATTTTTTCATGAAGCAGTATTACTACTGCAATATACTTTGCGTTAACGTATAACTTACTAATAGGAAGTTACTATCGACTAAAGTATTGAGTGAATATAACTAAAAGTGCCCATGCACATTTTTTTTTCATATATAGTTTATCTTATGATTATTTTATCATTATTACTTCGTGAAGCAATATTATATTATTATACTTAATTGCGATAACTCAGTATCGACTGAAGTGTCGAAACAAAAACTCCAAATATATATGAGAGAACAGACTTTCATAATTAAGTGATTATTTATGTTGAAAAGTATAAAAAAAGATTTAAAAACATGTTTTGTGCCCTTTTTAATAAAGCGACATCATGTTTATATTACGTAATGTTTAAGACTAAACATGTGATACAGCTGTGAGTATAATATTATATGTAATACACTGGAGTAAAAATAATAAATAATTCTTTCCAGATTTGCTGTAATATATTTCATCAAAAAGACCATCCTATTCAATATAGTCATATCTGTTTAGATCTGATATCATTCGAATTAGTGCCAGACATGAGCATATATACTGATTAATATATGTCACGTCTCATCAGATATGATCGCGTATATTCTAATATGCTCATATTATTCCAATTTTATGATATGTCTATATCTGCTTAATTTTAACATGATCATGTATAATCAGATCTGTCGATTTTTTCTCGGGTCCTCGCGCAGTGGAAAATGCGAAATTTCATCAAATAAGAAAAGGTAAGGAGGAATAAATGAACGATTTCATTTCCTAACGTGGCGGATTCCGTACTGAAAGAGCAAAATTCGTCCATTTTGCAGAATCCCTGGAAAACCAGGGACAATTTTACGCAGCAGGACAACAGAGCTGGAATTACCCATGGCATTCTGGGGCTCCACTCCAATCATTGAATTACTACGATAATCAAAATCCAATGATGGATTTCAACACTCCGACTCCACATCCAGGGTACTATTCTGGAAACTACGCACCTCCTGGAGATATTCGAAATGATTATACACAGCCACCATTGGAATCAGCATATTCAAGAGGAAAACATGATCAACAAGTTTCACAAAATTTTGAGCCTAGAAACGTTCCTCCTCATATGCCTCCATCACCTTATCCGTTCTCTCAGCCTCCTGGAACTAAAAGTTATGCCTCTACAGGAGCAAATAATTTTCAGCGTCTTGAGCCAGTTCAACGTCCAGCAGCGAACTATCTCAGAACTGAAGAACGTTTTTCTCTGGCAGGAGAAAGTAAAAGTAATGTTCAAGCGTCATCGAGTTCTTCAATGCAGCAATGTGGCCAATCTGTTGAGAACTCCACCCTTCAGTTGAATGACAATTCATCACATGACTTCGAAGGATCACGTTCAGGGGACGTCGGGGAACCTGCTGCTAATACTGGTGAAACAACTGAAGAGAAGAATGATGCAAATTGTACTCGACGAAGATCAATTTCGAAGGGCATCAATGTTGAGGAAATGTCTGATAGCGAAGATGATGCATTTGCAGATTATGAAGACTCGAATAAAGAATACATTAAAAAAGCAGCTAGAGCCATCGCTGAAATTTTACCAAGGCCAGGTAAATACAAAATCTGATCTATAATATTTTTTTCAAAGTCAGTATTCCCAAGATATTAGAGGAGAATGAAAATTTAATTTACCGAACATAAACATAAATTAATATTCACAGATAACTTTAATTTCAATTTTTCTCAAATTAGGATCATTCTAAGGCTCCTCAATGTCAGTTTCTTTTTAGAAAACATACTTAGATTTTCAGTACTTTGTTTCTGATTTTCTTATGCGTTTTTATTATTTTTTTTGGCTCTCACATTTATTGTAAATGTAAGAAACTGTTGGATGGATTGTGACGTGGATTCGCTCCGCGTCACAAAAAGGGAGCAAGCGGCCCCTTTGAAAATAAGTGCGCGATCGGGACGTCGATACGGACGGGACGCGTCAGTATCGATCGACGGGGAGGATACGGATCGATAGCCGATGGCTATCGAAGAGCCATCTCTTGAGCCCGCGGGGCAAACGGGAAGACCGCGAGGCGCCCACGTGACGGGTCTTGGCTGGGAAAGCCGGCACTCTTTATCCAGCGCGCAAGGCACGAGGTCGTGTCGAAAACCCGCAAGGAAGAAAAACGAGTGCGACCGCCGACGACATTCCGACGACGCCCGGAAGGAAGGAGGAGAGCCTAAAGCCGCGGTTACACGGCGCGTGGTTCGGCGAGCCTGGCTCGCCGAACCACGATCCACGAGTCGTCTGACATAGGCGGTTCGCTATTGCCTCGCGGTTCGCGGTGCGTGGTTCGTAGGTTCCGTCAGCGGTCGGTAAATTTGCAGAGATCAAAGAAGTTTGGCTCGCCGATTCGTGCAAGGTTCGTGCAGGTTCGTGCAGGTTCGCGTAGGTACGTGGGTTCGTCATATCACGAACCTCTTGCTGGGTGAGTTGACTTATTTTATTTCATATTCAGTCTTGTCCATTCCTTTGTAGGATACGTTTGAGTTGTATCAAAAGTGAACTAAAATGGTATCGACCACAGAAGAAATATTGGAATTTATCGAAGCGTTACAATTAGAAGAAGTAATATGGAACCCGAAACACGAAGGCCATAAAGACAGGCACATTGTGCATGACGCATGGACACGGTTAGAAAATAAATTTACAATGCCAGTGAAAGAGTTGAAAAAGAAAAAAGATGGACTCTTTGCTACCTATAGAAAATATGCAAAAAAAGTGGCGCAATGTAAAAAAACTGGGAGTGGAACAAATGATATTTACACGCCGACTTGGGCTTTATATGAACCAATAGACAGATTTTTAAATTCAATTTATGTTCCGGGGAGGACAATAAATTCAACAGTAAGTTTTTATTTTACAATAATATTATATTGGGAAAAATATCATAAGTGTATTATATATCAAATTCAATGCTTTTTACTGATCTTCTTGCCATGGTATTTTTCCATCGTTGGACTGGAAATATTCTGAAAATTTATCTCTGACTGCTTTCGCTGCCAAAGACGCCTTTCGTGGTTGGTTTTGTAGGGGTAAAAAAGAGTTTATTTCATCTTGACCTGCACGCCATGATCCTGGAATAAGTCCTCCATTTTTCTCAGAATCGAAGGTACCTGGTGGCGAATATGTTGACCTGGATACTTTACTCTTTCTCAGATAGTTATGAAGTAGGACGCAGGTCATAGTAATTAATGAGGCTTTTTTTGGTTCAAGTAGCATGGGTTTTCGAAACACTCTAAATACCGACGCCATAATGCCAAAGACATTTTCCACTATGCGCCTGGCTCTTGATAATCTGTAGTTGAATACTCTCTTAGCGCTTCCCTTTGCTTGAACACCTGGGTATGGTTTCATAATATTAGGATTAAGAGCAAATGCATCATCAGCCACTATGACATAGGGCATGTATTCGCTTAGAGGCGGTAGGGGTTTTGCAGGAGGTAAATGCAGTTGGTTTGTGTCCAATTTTTTAAATAGGACTGTATTGCGAAAGACTCCACCATCACTAATTCGCCCCTGGCACCCTATGTCCGCAAATGTGAATAAATAATTGGCATTTACAAGTGCAAATAGAACGATACTGAATGTTCCCTTGTAATTATAATACTCTGTTGCACTGTTTTCTGGAGCTTCTATTACTATATGTTTTCCATCCATTGCCCCTACGCAATGCGGGAAATTCCACCTTTGTTCAAAATCTTTAGCTTCCTCTAGCCAATGCTCTTCAGTTTCGGGGATCTGAAAAGGAACAATAAGCCATCATAAAAATAAACAGAATACCGATAAATTATTATAACATTCAACAGTCATTGACAAGAATTTTAAAAAATCAGATTAGTAGGTGCAGTTTTTTTCAATACAATGAGCGCAAAAAATATGAAACGGATTTATTTTTTTCAAATACTCGGACATGTCAATTTACTTTTTTATTTGCCCGCATTTTAACGTAATTAATTTGTTGTTGACTTTTTTGGATAAACAATCACCCTGAACATATTAGTTATTGTAGCTTTTTTCAGGAAACTGAAAATGAAAGCGATGAAGACGAGACGGTTTTAGAGCCTATTAATAATGAAGATGCATTACTACAATTACCTTCTACTTCTAATGCTACTCAAGATCAGAATGATATAGAAGGTGCAGATAAAACTCCGTCCACATCAGTTGCTATAAAAACGACTAGAGGAAAAAAACGAAAATTAACCCCAACAGAGCAAGTACAGAGTCAAATGGGTGAAGCCCTTAATATTTTAAAAGCAAATATTGCACCTGTTGAAAAACCCAATAACAGACTGGAAAAGGATAAATTACAATTATTCGTTGAATTGCTTCTCGCCAAATTGAGAGCAATGGAGAGCAACACTCAAGAATTAGCCATGCATGAAATAGATAACCTCATATTTCGGTTGAGATATTCACACGTTCGTTGGCCAATTCAAATGGAAGGTTTGCCGTATAACATAGGAGGACAAACATCAACTAGTACATCACAATCATATTCTCATCAGTCTCAAGCTTCTCCATCCCCTCACCAGCTATCGCCATATTCTCAACAATCACTACCCTCTCCGCACTCTGAATCAAGTATATATTCCCAAAACTCTCGTGCTTCTACACAATGGCAATCCCAACCACAGGATCCATACTATGATGGATCAACCCAAACAAACGTTCCGTACTGCTCTCCGCAATTTCCTCAACCATAGGATCCACACTATGATGGATCGACCCAAACAAACGTTCCGTACAATGCATGCCAATAACTAGTTTATTCGAACCAAATAGATATATCCCCATTGATATTTTTTACGTTAACTATTTACCGTGTTAGATACTGAATGCTAATTTTGTATTTTCCCTTAAGTTGTAATAAAAAAAATATTAACATAGATCTTGTAATTGAAATAATATACATACCTTTATTTCATTCCTTAGTTCCTGGATTAAAGCTTTACATACTTCCTCAACACAATTTGCAACAGTTTGTCTGGAACATTTGAAGAGGAAACTCAAACTTCTGTAACTATCACCTGTAGCTACAAATCGTAACGTGATCGCCGGTCTTTGATCGATTGGCACACTCATTCTCATATTCGTATCCTGCTTTTGGATATAAGGTCCAACTTTTGTTAATAAAAACTCGAAATCGGACGCTGCCATTCTGTAGAAATTTTCAAAATATCCGGAAGGCTCTTTTAAAAACTCCGATAACATGTGGGACCCACTATATCTGCAATATTGTAAATAAATGAGTACCTATAATACTTTATAAACACATCTTTTAAGACACATAGGCTCAAACTACTTAATGGTCATAATAGCCTAAACAATAAATTTAGGCTAGGTAGTAATTTAGGTTAAATTCACAATTTGAAAGCCTGATTTTTTACTTACCTATCTCTACCTCTCATGTACGATGCCATCCACCACCTCTTCGTTTTGCGTTTTTTCAATTTATTTTGTAATATCGTTCCTGAATAAATAATGCACAAGCTAGCAGATGCAATAATTTGCTGTCTAGCATCCATGGCTGTTATTGCAGGACTGATTTTGGTTCCGCATTGTGAGGACGAACCAAATGCGTCACAAATCTGTACGAACCACGTACCGTTTTGACACACGTGGTTCGCAAAGTGGCAAGCCAATGCGAACCACGCACCACGAGCCAGGTTCGCCGAACCACGCGCCGTGTAACCGCGGCTTAAGGAAGCCACGACACCTGCGACGATAGTCGGTACGCCCTTTTTGTTTTTCCCGAGACCCGCCGTGACTCGTTCGAGGAGTACGCCACGTGCTTCCGACGACGTAGGGCTCGCGTGGCCATTGTCCGGACGTGTCCCGACGACGCCGACGATTTTATCGCGAGCTAAGGTATCTTTTCGCGAGCGATCCTCCCGTCTCGCGATCGGCGCTAACGACGCGTATCGTTCCCGCGGCTCGTTGCGTTCCAGGATTGTCGCGTCCGCGTCCCCTAGTTGCCGACGAGCGTCGTTGGATTCGATGTAGGAGCCCGCCTAATTGAAGAGCGACCACGTAGGCGCATGTCCGAATAGTGTGTAACGTCGCCGCGTTTAGCGAGGTGCACGCGGCACCGGTATTGCGTCGAGGATCGTTTCCCGAGTACGAGCGGCGTGTGGGGACCCCGGTCCCGAGAGTCGGGAAAATAAAGAGTTGCGATTAGCTAGGAGTCGACGTTGTTCTCCGCTTTCATTTCGCGCCCTCGCCCGTAGGTTCCGTCCTCCCGTGTCCCAGCCAACGTCCAACGAACCGCCCCTCTACCAAATGCTGTGGTAGCCGGACGCGATCGCGATCGGATCGTTTCCGATCCCGCGGAGTTCAGGAGGAGAGAGTGCTTGCCTCTCCACGTGGTGCGGCCGTGACCGCACCAGGCGCCCATCGACTATAGACCCGCGAGTGGCGGCGTAGCCGCCGTTTAGTGATTAGCGGAGGGCTTCGCGGGCCCTCAGGGAAACGCTACGTCACAGGATAAATTGGGCAATTTATTGATACTCAAATAAGTCTTAGTAACGATGGCAATGATCCCTGCATTATTTGAAGTTAGACATCAATCTTCTAATTATTTATTTCATTGTTAATAGAATTTTTGAATACAAATTCGTAACAACCTGTCACTTTTCTTAATTTTTTTATTTGACGTTGAACCTTCTTATTGTATTTCTGATATTATTTTATATTTATTAATTGTATAGTGCCTCGAGAGTGGATTCAATGCCAAGAAATACTACTGGCTGCCTTACAATATAATTGTGAGCAGAAAAGAACGAAGGAACCAGTGTTTTCGCTACCACAGAGCTACTACGAGCCTGGTGAGAGAACAAGGTAAAATACTACAATTAATTACTATAGGTACTTTTTTATCATTTTCGTTTTTCGAGTATTGACTATTTTTCGATTCATCTGACGACATGGCTGTACAAAATCGTCCCTTCTTTTTTTTTGTTGAATATCTCATAATTTAGACTAACCATGTACTGTTTTGAATTTTTTAGGAAGAAATATTTGCGGGATGCGATTTCTATATAAACAGGAGAAAAATTGCGTACATAGAAATGGCAGCTTACGACCGGTACAATCAATTCGAGTGGAGGAATCTAGTAGCAGAAGCCCTGCTAGAAGTGTATGGAACGAACCTACATCGATATTGCGCACGTGGTCGTCGTGGGTTAAGGCCAGGAATATATGTAGGAATTTATTTAATGGATTACTAAGTAAGTAGCATTAAGTTAGTATTTTTTTCTCACTTCCATATTTTTTAGACTATTTTCTGCATATTTTTACCTCTACATATCAATACCTTACTTTGATAACCTCGTAAGTTCAATTTTTGACAAAAATGCCATTTATAACTTACTGTGTTCAGTTTTTAAACTTTAACGCAGTAAGCTATAAATGACATTTTTGTCAAAAATTGAACTTTCATGGTTTTCAAAGTAAGGTATCGATATGTCATTGTACACATTCAACAGCATAGCTTTATTTATACAATACAGAACTCTTCATGCACAAAATAATACAAATGACTAAGATGAATCTAATTATCAAAAATATTTATAGATTCACTTTTTACGTCTTATATTTCATTTAATGATTTCAACAAATCAATTAAAATCTTGTTTTTATTGTTTTTGATTTATTATTAATGTGCATAAACAGTTATTTTTAAATGTTAATTGCGTGTGAATAATTTCCAAAACGTATTTAATATATTTTATAGGGTGGATTTGTGCAAAACTGCAACTAACAGGAGAAGTTCTGGACGAAGCAGAGTATGTTAAGCACATTAACAAATTATGTTCCAACCGACGAGGTGGGGGAACAGAAGGTTAATGACGAAGAATGAGTGGACATAAATTAAGAAAAAAAGTTATAAGTACCTACCTAATATTTTAAGCAACTGTAGAGGAAAGTCGCCTAATATGGGGAGGTATCCTTATTTGGGGAGATCCCAAATTGTATTGCTATCTATGAGTTATAGTATATTCCAATATACTATTGGAATATATGCAACCAATAAAACTCTCCAGATTCTGTTTGGTGCTGACAGATAGGAATAAAATTTTGGATCTCCGCAAATAAAGATACCTTGTCATATTAGGCGACTTTCCTCTACTTTAGTAATAATTTTAATCGTTTGATAATTTTAAGTTGATAACTATTGATATGTTTTTTATTGAAATTATATTAGTGTGTAGTGAAAAATAGTTATACCTAATATTTTTTAAGCAACCGTAGAGGAAAGTCGCCTAATATGTGGAGATATCCTTATTTGGGGAGATCCCAAATTTTATTGCTATCTATCAGCACCAAACAGAATCTGGAGAGTTTTATTGGTTGCATATATTCCAATAGTATATTCGATTGGAATATATGCAACCAATAAAACTCTCCAGATTCTGTTTGGTACTGATAGATAGGAATACAATTTTGGATCTCCGAAAATAAAGATACCTCCCTATATTCGGCGACTTTCCTCTACTTTAATACTAATTTTTTCCGTTTGATAATTTCATAACTATTGATAATATGTTTTTTATGGAAATCATAATCGTGTAATAATAAATATCATGTGTTAAATACAAATTACGTAATTGCATATTCATTTTCAGAAACGCAACAAGCGACATTTACCTTCGGCAGTATTTGCCGACGGTGCACATGTAAAAGACTCAAGCACCGTCGGCAAATACTGCCGAAGGTAAATGTCGCTTGTTGCGTTTCTTATGGGACATACGGTATACGTGGGTGGGGGAAACAAAATTCAGAAGGCCTTCTTAGACCTGGTTAGTACCTGCGATATGATAATAACGGCTTTCCCAGGTCTACTGTGAAAAGTCCGTTTTAGACCTGTTTGCATCTGATATTCACCGTAACTATAGGCTATGGAAGGACAAGCAAGGTTTACAGGTCAAAGCACATCTAGGCGAAGCGAAGCGACGCGCCGCGAAGCGCGGCTGTGCAACGCGCACTTGGGCGAAGCGAAGCGCGGCGAAGAGAAGCGCGGCGAATTCTATCCCCTTCTCTACCAGGTATAAACAGCTATACCTGAAAATATCCATATATGGATACCCGGGTAGAGAAGGGAGGGAAGGGAAGCGCCGTGAAATGCCAGTCATTTTCACCTTTTTCGCCTTTTTCATTCATTTTCGCCCTTTTCAAACTGATGAACGCAACGTGAAATGAGCCGTGTACATGTTTTGTTTTGAGAAATGGGCATTCGTGAGGAAAAATAGTACATGTCATTCGGCGGAAATCCTCGGATTTTTAAGACTGTGTTTATATAGATCGTAGACTCCTCCCCAAACCATGCCTCGTGTTACTACCTAATTAAACACAGTCTGAAAAAATCTCGAATTTCCGCCTTATGATATAAGATACTATTTCGTGTGAGAAAATTCATTTCGTTGACGAGATGTATCTTGGAAAGGATTTTCGAATCGTTAACGGAAGTGATCGACGAAACTTTACATCCGTTAAGGAATTACATTCCGTCCACGATAAACATTTCTCGCGGCGCTTCGCTTCGCTCAAGTGTGCGTTACCTCGTAAGATATGGAAATATAAAAGGTAGCTTCGCTTCGCGGCGCGTCGCTTCGCTGCGCTTCCAGTCGCACAAGTGTGCTTATCCTAGGTCGCGTCCCGTCGCGTCGCTTCGCTTCGCTCAAGTATGCGTTACCTCATAAGAATCAATGGAAATATAAAAGGTAGCTTCGCTTCGCGGCGCGTCGCTTCGCTTCGCCTAGATGTGCTTTGGCCTTACTTTCTACATTTCACGAAGACCTGGTTCATTCTTTTTATACCTGCAAACGTTCATTCTTAAGGCGCGTCCTGACTGAGTCGACAGTGTCGATCGACAGAGTCGATCGACACTTTCGACTAGAATTTGTCGACTGGATTTTGTCGACCGGCATGTCGACTGGTTTGTCGGTAAACATCAAAGGGTAGTCGAGTCGACGGGTCTACAAGGCGGGCGGTATATTCCGACCCTCTGCGTAAACGGGCCCCCGGTTGGATTGGTCTTCCCGAACGGTCATCTATTGAGTTCGTCATACTCTTCTTTACAAGACAGATTTAGTATTCCACGTATAGCGGTATCGATCAAATTTTCGGGAAATGTGCAGGACTGCAAGCGCATTTGCCGCTTTCGCCGAAATATATCGTTTGCTAGTGAGGTACTCAGATCGCGGTGCAATCGAACGGTACGAACCGATATTCTGAATTCCGTCTATCGTGCGATGGAACACAAATAAAAAAAGAAGCATTCGAGCATGAGCCAAGTAATTTAGCGTCTACACGAAGCGAACAGTTTTGGGCGGCCTTTGAGCATCGCCAAAAACCAGCTCAGACAACACAGTACACGAAATTCGTGGGCTGAGCCGGCTAAACGCATATTGTCACGCACAGTTGTGTTATTTCTTGCGTAGAGTAAAGACATGGAAAGTTATTTGATAAAAAAAGTCTTAATTCATCTCGGTGAATAAAATTCGAGCGAAATAAAATAATAAACGAAAAAACGGAGACGATAAACGTCATTTCATTGAAATAATTTTTTGCGAATTCTTCTTGCTTTGCCATGTACAATTTCCCTCAAGTTCCCAACAACTTATAGCGTTTTTCACTACAGAATAGCCTACATTTTAGTTAAATTCTCTTCCTCCTGTAACTATACAATGAAATTATATTGCAATATAAATAGAAAATTATAAGTAATACATACATTACGCACCAAGAAAACATTTTACTCGTAGTTAATAAATGTTTGCTTGAATATGGCAAAATAGTCATTTCCGTGGACCAAATAAATATTCATTAACTATTACAATTTTTTATTTGACATAATAAAATCTTTTAAAGCAACTGTTAAGGCAACAAAATAAACATTTTAATGATTAACATACGTATATTTTCTTGTCCTAACGAAATATTTATTTCGCAATACTTGAAATTACATTTATTAACTAACGATAAATTGTTTTCCCATGTCACCGCCGAAACAACCGCCCGCCTTGCCGAACCCTCTGCGTTCGACTCGAATACCCTTTGATGTTTACCGACAACTCGTGGAAAACCAGTCGACATGTCGATCGACCAAGTCGACTGCCGCGTCCTGACTGAGTCGACAGTGTCGATCGACAGTGTCGATCGACAATGTCGACTCAGTCAGGACGCGCCTTTAGCAGGGCTTACCAGGTCAAAATATTCGACCCGGGTGTTCACCCGACAGCTGCTGTCAGCTAAGCTGAGGTTAGTTTGAATGACAGCGACCGGGACTGACAGCTGCCCATTATCGTTGTGCTACAACATTCGCAAAGTGTCAGTGGAAAGTATGGTTAATCGTATTAAGGTATACTATTCAACGTGCCCAACGTCTTCGGATACAGAAAAACATTATCAGCATGACACCGTGTAAGTAAAAGGTTAAAATAGATAACCGGTTAATGAAAATAATTAATGTCAGCTAACCTGACATTCGATTCTTTAGTAATGCAAATTAACAAACACGCGTTTGGAATTATAAATATAACTGCTATTTATTGCAGAATATCTTGTAAGATTGTGCTTCAATATTATTGTTGCCAGTACGGAAAATATCGTAGAGTTTCTGTCAAAGAAGTGAGGCTCCATCGATCTTATGTTAGTCGGTGGTATAAGTATAGGACAAATTTTTTACGCCACTCCTCTCTCAAACCCCTTGGCTGGGACATACGATACATACATGATGAATCCATAACACAAGTTCCCAATAGGGGTGCGCGGGGTACCCGTATCGACTTCAAGCTGTTGAGCCAATTCTTTGAGCGTTTGAGTAGAGTTTTCTTCCAATAGAACTTACTGTTGTTCATCTTCAAACTTCTTTGTTTGACCTGGCCGTTGTTTGTTGTGAATATTACAGTTTCCACTTTTGAAGCGACCAAACCAATCTCTACATACTGTTTCTGATGCAGCAGATTCAGCATAAGTTTGCACAAGCAATTGATGAGCTGCGGCAGCACTTTAAAAAAAATTAAAGTAGTGTAGAAGTACACGTCGAAAAAACAACTTGTCGCGTTTCATTTTCTTTGATTATAGACTTATATTAACCAAAAATGGCAGTTTAATGACTGAATCTTAATGAGAAATGTGTCCATAATTTAGAGTGATACAAGAAGTATTAATTAGTCGCTGCGCACGACATATGTAGTTAGAGCCATCTACAGGAGAACAGCGGCTTTCAATGCAACCTCCTAATATTTTGTACAAAGCCGAAGCGATAATCAGAGTATCAATATCCTAAACAAGGCTGTAGCATGAGCCATATCGCGTTCCTCTTTCTCAAAACTCATGGATGATCTGAGGGGTATAGATGCAAAAGCCACCATGTCACATAGTCACATTTTTGTAAAGTCTGAGTTGGATACGGGAGTTTATTCTTTACAAGTACGTGCATAAGTTCGAACATGATTTAGGTGCAAATGCCACCTTAAACCGTTAATAATATAAGGTAGAAAATACGCTTGCAACTGCACGTACTTATAAGGGAAAATTCCCGTGTCTGACTCGGATTTCACAAAAATGTGACATGGCGGCTTTTGCATCTATACCCCTCATTTCCACATCCTTTTTGAAAACAGTGCAGCATATATTGCCCGATGCTGCATTCTCGGAAAGGCTGCAAAGCAAAGTCTTCGAGAATTGCGCCTGAGTTTTCCTATTGTAAATTCCTCCTTTGCGCGTACTGGCGAGAATATACCGCGTTTGTAACCTCTTCCGGCGGAGCACGGCCGCCCAGGTGGAAAATTGTACCCCCACCGCGTGCGCTACCTATGGAAACGTCTACCTCCGCGGTGGTCCCTTCGTATTACTCTCAATGCGAGCTCGGAATGAAAAGAGTCAACTAGAAGGAGAATTCTCTTGTACGCTGAAATGCTAAAGATCTTCCTCGTTCGATAGGTAAAGAAAGGAGACATCCCTTTGAGTCGAGGGATTTCATTCTCAAGCGAACACCCGAGACAAGTTGGCTCGAGAAGTTGGTCTCTCGTTCACATTATTTTCCATGGCAACGAGTATTTTTGTATTGCGGAAATTAAGATTTTGTAAATATCGCTCTTCGAATTTACCCTATTTAATCAATTTAAAATAACGAAAGTTGTATTAGGGTCAAGTGGTGTAAAAACGAGATAAGAAATTTGTGGGGTAAAAACGAGACACTCGTACAAATCATACTAAAATACATTTAGTTTGAGTTTAAAAATCGAAAACTTGGAGTTTAATATAATTATTATGTTTAAACGAGTATCTCGTTTTTATCCCACATATTTCTTGTTTCGTTTTTACACCACTTGACCCTATATAAAAATTCATGTCTTAAATATTGTTTATCCACGCGATAATCGTTTCGAGAAGTATCACGTCGAGAACTATGGCACTTCACCATGAAATTCTCGGACAAAACTCATCACACGATACATTCATATTTCAAGCACTAATTTTCCTAGAAATAATTACGTGGACTCTAATGAAAAGTTCCAAGCGCAAATGACGTGCACATATACCGTTGCAATTCTCTCCCATCGCCTGCCACACCCGTATGCACGCTATTGCAGCGCTGCGCACCGAGTTCTCATATTCGGTTACTCGGAGTAGATAAAGCTGGCAGACTATATGCAAGGAGGTATAGAGGTACTGCGAACTTAGCCGCGTCGAGAAATCGAGTTTTCCCATTGTATTCGGACTATTAAGCGAGGTAGACCGTATACTCCATTCTTCCAAAGTAAACGGTATACGCCAAGTAAGATTAAGGCTGGGGGGATGAATGAAGATCGAGAAGGGATGGGGGTGGAGATATGTAAACCCACGTGAACGGACCGGGTGAGGAAACGAGTTACTAGAAATCTAAATACTACAAGTAACTTTATCATCTCAGGCGACTAAGGCCCTGCTGCGTCGCGAAGCGCGGTCACAATGTAAACGGTAATTCGTCTCATCGCGTAAATCTAACGAGGTAGACGTTACGAGGTAACGTAGAGAAATACTGGAATGTGCGCGCGCGCGCGATGTGACAGTAGTTATACGATACTGCGACCACGGAAACTTTGGAATTAGGTTCATACACTGTAGATAAAGAGAGATGGAACTATTTGTTCGAGGGTATGTACTGCTATTCGTCGGGTGAAACCGCCATTATCCCTTTAGGGATATCAATGCAAAGACAAGTGCTGTTGGGATAGAATTTCGGGAAATTCACCAGGGGGAAGTGGCTCACTGATAGTGTTCCTGGAGAGGCGAATTCTTACACTTGTAATTGAAATTGCAATGTTGACTGTACGAGTAAGTAATACTGGTACCGTATCAAGAAACTCGGCAGAGTTTCGTACCAAATACTCTTGCATAGAGCGAAGCTCTCAGCCGGGTATATTTACAGAAAAATTCACTACAGCAAATAATGAAACATTAATATCTTTATTCTAAGAAGTTATTCGTGAAATTATCTACACATTCATGAAAGTACACTGGTTTTTGTATCAACTGTAATTATTTCACATGTTTCAGTGCTATTGCGACGGCGCTGTGCATATTTAAACTTTTTAGAAATGACAGTCGCTCAGTTTCATCACCAGTCCGTGTTCATCGTTTACGAATCTTCGCACCGCACGTGTATTAGTCATATATACGCAAGACGGTGAACTGTTTAACACTTCTTGCTATTTGTATTTGGTGGATTCTGATTGGTGGACTAATGCATTGTGGCGCTCCAACTAGAAAAACATAGCCACTCTCTGAGTTCACACAAACATTGACCACGCGAGAGGTATTATCCATTATTGACGAACCCTCGGTGAAACATAAAATTATATAATCCATACCTATATATTTTCTTCGAATTATATGTGTATTTCAACGGAACATTACTTAATTGTAAGATAATAAAAAAGGTTGAATATATAGAGGAACGATAACACTTAATATTTATTGTTAATCATGAAAGAGGAATGCGGCATGACTCATGCTCACGGATGTGACAAAAGAAACTAGATAGCCAATATAATATTACCGAGGAAGGTGAAAATAGCTGCTTATACGCAGTCGCCATACTGTGTGAAATTCTAGGTATTTCAGTACTGTTAGCGTGGTGCTCCTGTATTAAAATCACTAGATTGCTATCCTGTGGTCCTGCTACCGTCTAAGTGTTGTCGAATATGTGTCAAGTATTGTGTTTATTGTCTTGATATTTTCCACGATTCCACGGATTTATTAATTTTCGCATACTTTGAGTACTTTTTAAGTATATACATAATATGTAGGTGTAAGCAATAACTCGAATATAGTTGAAGAGACATTTAATAATGCCTTCGTGTTTTGTAAGTGGGTGCAAGAATTCCAATAAAAAAAAGAAAGGACGAAGTAACTTTCCATGCGTAAGTCATTAACACTTCTTCAATTTTACCTGACAATGAAATATATGATTTTATGATTGCAGTTTTCCTAAAAATCGAGTCAGATAATGGTTGCTTGCTATAGGTCGAGATAGAAACACATTTATAATCCAGCAACGGATTTGTTCTGATTATTTTAGACCAGATGATTTTGAACAAGTTGGTGTATTGAGAAAAGTTAAGGCAAATGTGACACCTGCTCTAAATCTCCCAGTAAGAGAGGTACAGCCAGAACCCCCATTGAGAAAGTGTCAATTTCAACCATACTTACATCGAGCACTCCTGACATAGATGAAGAACCTATAGGTAAGTTTGACTTTCTATAAATTAAAATTGACGCCACTGAATTTCAAACGAGTTACTAGATACTATAGATATGATTAGCTAATATTTAACCCTTTCCTTGCGGCAGCCCGCGTCGCGAAGTGTGCACTTTGCACATCGGTAGTCTTCGACGTTCGGACTTACGCCCTTCGACGACACTTTGTGATTGTCTTGTATGTACACTTTTTAAAAAGCTACATAATAACTGTTCATCGTATTATATGAAAAACATGAAAATGAGTATATTGTATGAATATTAAGTTATTATTAAGTTTCGCAAACGCCGACTATAGTCGGCACCCGTACACACAAGTCGTCTCGCGGACACCGACTATAATCGGCACACGTAACGAAAGGGTTAAAAATATTATGTAGATTCAGTAATTTACACTAAATACATATGTATAACAGTTGCAGTTATCAACGCAATACATTAGATCTTCCTGAAACTGCTATCGAAAGGACACCTAAAAGGAAAATTGACTCACTTTCAAGTTCCTCATCTGCAGAAATATCATTTGCCAGTTCAGGAACAAAACGGAAAGTTGTGAAAACGTTTCATAACTACAGGTAAATGTTAACAAATTTTGTGTATCTGCCTGAAATATATTATTTTAAATCTACCTATATGACTAGTTCGTTTACAAAAATGTACTTTGTAGCTTGAGTCCACAACATTACGTAAAACAAATTGAAGATGAGAAACAGAGAGATAATTCTTCCACAAGAAGAGACCACAGAACACAGTAAAAACTAGCATTAGACGAAAGAAGAAAATCATTGGCTTGAAGATAGTGTTATAAGACCTTAAAAAAACATTTTAATTATCCACAGATACATTGTCAGCTTTGCATAGTTCTTGTGCAGGTATACCATTAGCCTTAACGAAAAGAATGGCTTTAAATCAGAAAACTCCTGGAAATGTCATACGTACCGAGTACCCCAAGGAATTAAAAGCTTTTGCAATGACGCTACAGTTTTATAGTAGTAAAGCTTACGATAACGTGAGAAGGACATTTGATTTGGCTCTACCAGCTCCTTCAACTATACGAGCTTGGCTGGCAAAAGTCGATTGCTCTCCAGGTTATTCAAAGCCTAGTTTAGATTCACTAAAAGTCCGAGCATCAGAATACTTTAACAAACATAATAGGCAATTATTATGTTCGTTAATATTAGATGAAATGGCAATAAAAAAAGAACTCATTAGTGAAAAGTTTAGTCAAAATGTTTGGGGTTATATTGATGTAGGGTCAGGGTGTCAGTTGTCTAATGACATGGAAACAGCAACGGAAGCACTGGTACTCATGGTAGTTGCTGTTAACCCTTGGTCGGAGGGGCTGGCGAACTTTCGGACGAGGATGACATCGTAGTTCGTGAAACTGCTTCGGATGTGGATATGAGTGAAATAATTCAGCAATCTGATCATGATAGTGATTCGGAAATTGATGGTGTAGACGTTGAAAGTGTGGATAGGGGGCTTCAACCTTCAACCTCTGGACATCAACCATCTACAGTTGCAACAGCTGCAGGAGGGAATGATACGGATACTGATTGCGATGATGATGATGGAGATTTCTTTATAAAAAAATTTACAACAAAAAGGTTAGGGGGAAGACCGTCAATAAAGTAAGTGAAATTCATAAGTGGGCTAAGAAGCCTGTCAGAAGTAAATTTTCCCGAACACCTCGCAAAAACTTGGTGAAAATTATTCTCCCCTTTCCCAAAAATTGCAATGACGTAGTTGATGAACTTTTTGCTTTTCATAAGATGATTGACACTGAAATGATCGATGTTTTAGTAGAAAATACAAACAAGTACTTAGCTCGTCATAGGGCAGTGAACGACCCTTAAAATATATCTAAGAGAAGCATGTTTGATACAGATCGAGCGGAAATTATGGCCTTTTTATACATTTTATACTTATTAGGAGTAAAAAATGTCCAAAATCAACCTGGAAGAAGCTTGGGCAAAAGATGTCACTGGGATTTAAATTTTGCAGGGGGTCATGTTTGTGAAAAGATTCAGGAACTTATTAGCTGCCCTCAGATTTGACGATAAGGTGACGCGCGAGCACCGCCTAGAAACTGATAAGTTTGCCGCTGTAAGAAAGATTTTTGATTCTTTCAATCAAAATTGCGAACAATTTTACACGCCTAGTGACCAACTCACGATTGACGAAAAATTGGAGCCTTTCCGAGGTAGATGTAGCTTCATTCAGTACATTCCAAATAAACCTGCAAAATATGGATTGAAAATATTTGCTATCGTCGACTCGAAAACCTATACGCTGAAACTTGAGATTTATTGCGGTACTCATCCTCCATCCGGCCCTTACCACGTTTCAAATTCAGGCATGGATATTGTAAAGCGGCTGGTTCGTAATTACGAAGGTTCCAATCGTAACGTGACTGTCGACAACTGGTACACAAATTATCCTCTCGCCAAGTACCTTCTTTCAAAAGGGATAACGCTTGTTGGAACGATGAGAAAAAACAAAAAGGAAATTCCCTTTGAGTTTTTGCCATCAAACAAAAGAGTAGTTGGGAGTTCATTGTTTGGCTTCCAAAAAGATATGTCATTAGTTTCTTACGTGACAAAGAAAAACAAGTGCGTCATACTACTCAGTACAACACATGACGATGATTCAATTGACAGCGACACAAATAAGCCGCAAATAATAGCGGATTACAATAATTACAAAGGAGGTGTAGATGTGGTGGACAAGCTAGGCAGGAATTTCACTGTAGCTCGAAGAACATGCAGATGTACATTGGCTATTTTTTATGCAATGATGAATGTGGCAGGCATAAATGTACGTGTACTCTTGAACTTCGATAATATTGACAATGAGGCATCTTCAAAGTCGGGAAGAATTTTTTTCAAAAATCTTGCAACGTCTCTGATGAAACCGCACCTTCAAAATCGCCAAAACATAACATTTCTTCCCCTCCATTCCAAAGCAATTATTAGAAGGTTGCTCGCTGTAGAGGGAAATAAACCAACGGAAGAGACTGGTGAACCACCTGCAAAAAGTCGAAAGCGTTCAGGACGTTGTACTGAATGCGGGAGAAAAAATAACAATAACACAACTATTACGTGTTCAAGATGTTCAAATTTTACTTGTACAAACCATTTAGGGGAAATAATCCATGTTTGTGTAAAGTGCTGCAATGAACAACGTGAGATAGAAGTGGAAATCTGAATGAACAGTGGAAATCTGAAGGAACAATTTTTTTATTACTAGATAAACCTGATTTTAATCTCATTTTTCTTTAGAATGTACATTATTCTCATTCTCGCGTTTTTTTTACATATCTTGATATACAGCAGTCAAGTTGTGAAAATTTCATTTTTTTTTGGTTATTAAAAGTTTTGATACATATACATGTGTATACATTTTTTTAAATCTCTCCGAAATTTCTTTCTGAAAGGTTCCTTAAGCTATAAATGCCGGGAAACAAAAGAAGCAGGTAAAATTTTGAGGTTCAAGGTGGAAAAACGACGTGGCGCACTGAGTGCGCCGCCCCTCCAGAAATGTTCCGTAGGTCAGCCCCTCCAACCAAGGGTTAATGACAGTTTTAAATTACCAGTTGCATATTTTTTATTAATAAGCTATCTGGAGAAGAGAAAGCTAATATTGTTCGGGAAGCCCTATGCCACCTACATAACACTGGTGTTAAAATATTGGCAGTAACATGTGATGGCTCTCACGTTCATTTTCGAATGATGAAAGAGTTAGGATGCAATGTTACAGATCCCCAAAATTTTAAGACATATTTTGCACATCCAGTTGATGGTACAAAGGTACCTGTAATATTTAACATATGTTAAAGTTAATAAGAAACAATTAGGCAAATTCAGGGATATTCCTGGATCTCCCAGTGGTAATAAAATTCGGTGGGATTATGTCATTAAACTTCATGATATTCAACAAAAAGAAGGCTTATATTTAGGAAAGAAAGAAACATGTTGAATGGAAGAAAGCTACCATGAAGGTAGATAGTAATAGCAATGTTTCGCAGCATTTTCCAACGCTTTACCGTATGTATCATGCCAAATTAAACAAGCAGATATACCGACACTGCCGAAACTTTACCGACGGTCAAGAATTTTATAGTTAGAGTTGGCTTGAGAAGAGTGCGCTGTGTGTGCTGCGTGAGAGCGAAAAGTGTCAAACGTCTGATTTCCCGATAGCTGTCAATTCGGAAAATCGAAGTATTGAATAATAGACGAAACACTTCGATCTCTTGAATTAACAGCTATCGGGAAATCAGACGTTTGACACTTTTCGCTCTCACGCAGCACACACAGCGCACTCTTCTCAAGCCAACTCTAACTATAAAATTCTTGACCGTCGGTAAAGTTTCGGCAGTGTCGGTATATCTGCTTGTTTAATTTGGCATGATACATACGGTAGAACCAATAGAAATATTTGCCCGTCTTTTTTTGAGCTTATACTCACTGAACGTATGTTAATAAAATAACCGGTCAACTGTTTTGAACGTTTTAAATTGTTGAAAAGTGCTGCTGAATTAAAGCTATTAAAAAATCAGAACAAAATGATATTATACAAATTATCTCATTGCAGGTCAATTTAGCAGCTCAACCACTTAGTAGCAGTGTTGCAGATGCACTCGAATTTTTATGTGCAGATATGATGGTAGAAGAATTTCAAGATGTAGAAGCATCTGTTAAATTTATTAGTCATTTATCAGTTGTTTGACGTCTTAAATTCTCGTAATCCATGGGATCGAAGTATGAAAACTCCACTCAGGCCAGAAAATGAAAGTTACTGGAGGCCAATTATAAATGAGTGTGTGTCATGTATTTTACAGTTCAGAGATGAAAAGGGCACTCTTTTATACAAAACTTTGAAGAAAGTTCCATTTTGAGGATTTTCTGTGTCTGTTAAATCACTTTTAGACATATATAATGAAGAAGTGAAGCGCCATCATTGTTTGAAGTACATATTGACTTATAAGTTTAGCCGAGACCATTTGGAACTTTTTGTTTGCAGAGTATAAGGTATTCATCCATATCGTACTTACTTATATGATTCCTTATTATTTAATTGCATAGTACCGGTACCTCAGTGGACTGGAGTTTTGGGTGGCATATACACTAAACTGTCTGCTGTCGTACCAGGTTCAAATTCCAGCAGGGGCAATTTGAAATTTATCTCTGGGCATGGGCGTTTGCCTTTGTCTTTCTGTAGTTATATGTCGCCCCCACCCGTACAAGCTTAATTACCTTCTGGGATAGGGTGCATGTCTAGGCTGTGATGTTTTCAATTTTCAGATTTATTTATGCAATAAAAGTCATGCGAACTATTACTTTTAGATCACGCAATGGATGGAATGTGAATCCAAACTGCCTGCAGTTCATGAGAACCTACAAGAGATTGCTACTACATCAAGATATTCGAGACAATACTGGAAATTGTATAGCTCAAGATCAGACAAATGTCTTAACACTTTCCAGTACAAAAAAAAATTAGAAATGAGTTCTGTACATGTCATACGTAATGCTGAATGGGATGAAACAGATCAAATTGAGCAGAAAATTCAATTATTTTTGCCGATTCACTTAAACGAATATACTGAAAATATAGTAGCGTATATAAGTGGATTTGTTATAAGAATGGCAGAGAGGCGAATCAGATGTCCCATATGCTTAGAAGCCCTCCGATTCTCAGAAGATTTAGATCAGGCAAATAGGGCACTACAATTAATTAACAGGGAATCTAGGGGAGGATTGCTAATTCCATCGTTAAGCCTGATAGAAGTATGTAAGAAAATAGAAAGAAAAATACAAATTGTAAAGAAAGTTGAGGGACACCTTCCTGAAAAAACTAGGTTAATAAATTTACTTTTGAAAGAAGCAACTCCTATGGTATTTAATGACAATCTTTTTATATCACTAAATAATCATGATTTTGACCTTGAAGTTCTGGAAACTTCCCTCAAAAAAGTATTAATTTCAGAAATAATAAAATGTTACTCATCCATTAGAATTCGTAGTATAACCATACGAATGAATGAAGAGATTTCAGCAGAAAAACTTAGAAAGACTAAATAAATTGATACTTTTCAAACATCAATAAGTATTTTTTTATGAAAAACGTTTAAAACGATGTTTTTATGTAGGTACCTTTGTAAATAAATAAACACTATCTTATGTATATCTGAAGTGTCTTATAACCTATATTTCTATTAACAAATGTAACTTTTGCACCCCTTACTGTTTCTATGATCATATTCTGAACGTTAAGGCGGAGATACACGTCTAAAGTAGCTAAAGCAAGTTAATAAATCAAATAACTAAATTTACACGTGCATTTATTTATCTTTATATTACGATGACATTACATCGTTATGAACCCGAGTTGATAATTTGATAACGAGCAAATCACTACCTTTTGCTACTCCAGATAAAGTACCACTGCTCTGTTCAGAAAACAGACGAAAAAAAAAAAATACAAGCTTGTAGAGAAGACAATACATAATAAACCTCATTATTTTCTTGAAATAACAACTTGTGATAACTTTGTCATACAAATATGTACATACATGTACTGTTTGTATGCATTTATATTTACAAAATTAAAGATTGAAGTATTATTATTATTATTATTATTATTATTAGTATTATTTGTTACTGAACACTATTCACTTTATTGACTATTGATAGCAAATCATATTTATACACAGCTTTTGAATACATTTCGAATTTTCCCACCATAAATTATCTCATTGGTGGAAAAATAACCAATAAAATCTTAGCACACAGTATGGCGCTCGTGGGAAAATAGACAAAATAGTGTTTAGGAATTGGCTATCCAGTTTCTTTTGTCACATCCGTGCTCATGCTGCAACGTTGTTTAGGATATTGATACTTTGATTATCGCTGCGGCTTTGTGCAAAATATTATAATATTGGTATTGTACTTGTCAAGAAACTCCACCGAATATTCTGATAAAAGAGGCGGAAAGAGGGTTTAAGATATGACAAATAAAGGCTCACTTAATTTATGCTCGCGCGCGCAGTCGCCTATGCTTAATGCCACGTCATACCATGAGGCCCGTTCACATGGATACTGTCGTTTTTTGACTTACTTTTATGCGACTTCGGTATTAAAAATATAATAATAATAACTAATAGCCATGTACCGAGTAATACGACACATTATTGTAAGTCGATTCATTTTAGGACGTCTCCTAAATTTAATTTTGATGTACGTATTGGTGTTCGAGATTATAATTCGATCACAAAGTAGCATCATAGGAGCTCAGGTAGACATACATACTATATTATGTGATCATGACGACGTTCAAGCAAAGTATACAGTAATCGATTGTTCTAAATTCTACGTTTGTTTTGTCACATGAATTTGAAAAAATAACTATTCTTAACCCTCAATCGGTACGGTGGTTAGAAACGAAATAGAAGGTACGGTCGGGTCGGATGCGACCCAAGCTTTCTTTGAGGTTTTTAATAGAAATAAATAGCATTTTCATTATGTAACTTTTTTTTTCATTGAAATAACCTTTTTCACATACATAACTAACTAATTCCCAATTCATTTCAAAGTAAAGAGACTAGAAAAAAGCGTTGGAAACTTGAAAATAATACCTACTTCCATCATCACTCTGACGCTCGGGTCGGATCCGACCCACACCGTACCGATTAAGGGTTAAATGAATTATTAAATTTACGTTATGTAATTCAAATTAATCGCTTTATTTATTGTAGCAGTATATTTATGAAAAATTGTGTTTACATTGAATACATGGATATTTAGCATTTGATTGCATAAATATGCTAGCTTACTGGTTGTGAGTAAGGGAGAACGGATACAATTGCATGAATTTCTGTAATATAATACATTTCTATTTGTCTTGAAATGGCAAATAATAATTCGTAATAGTCAACAATAGAGTAAAATAGGTGATATATCAGACTATAAAAAACTAATCTTATATATCATTTCTAAATAGTGGTTTTTCGTGATAAGCCCTTTTTCTCCCTTCGCACGAAACTACAAATAAAAAATGAGGTACCATTTTAGGCTACGGCCAAGCTTGCGACCTGGTCGCGGCGACAGAAACGTCGTGACCCGGACGTAGTGATGTGTTGCATTCATTGTTATGTAGGTGGCCAGGCTTGCGACCAGCGACAGCGATTGATTTTGAAAACGCTTTCACAAGAGTTTTTGAGACGCCGTGACAAAAACGCTCCCCACAGTTTCTAATGTACGAGGGTCATTTGAAAAGTTTCTGGCCTTTTTGAGAAACACATATTTCAAAGCAAAACAAAATTTATTTCTCGACGTAGTCTCCCTGCAACTCGATACATTTGGTCCAACGTTTCTCCCATTCTTAAAACCGCCAGAAAAAATGTATTGTCCAAATCTGAAAAATACTGGTTTACAGCGTTTTCTACCTCAGCACATTTGACTTATATTTTTTTCCTCCGAGAATTTTTTTCAAATCACGAAACAGGAAAAAGTCGCTGGGCGCTAGATCTGGCGAACAGGGTAGGTGCAGAAGCAATTCAAACTTTATTTCGTTCAATTTTGCCATTGCGACCATGCACGTGTGAACCTGAGCGTTATGGTCGATCGTCAACAAGCGCGGCACCCAGCGCGCACATAATTTTCTTATGCCCAGATCTTGATGTAAAATCTTGTGCACCCGTTCAGATGATATCCCACAAGCCTCAGCAATATCATTAACAGTCAATCGACGATCTTCCATCATAGTTTGATGCACTAAGTCGACCATTTCGTTAATTGTAGCGGTTTTCGGGCACCCGGAACGTTCGTCGTCAAAAATGCTCGTACGACCACGTTTGTACTCTGCCACATAATTTTGGATCTTTGTAAATGAAGGGGAGGCTTCACCGTAGACAGAGTCTAACTCATATTTTATTTCCTGAGTCTTTTTCCCTTTCAAATGAAGGAATTTTATGACTGCACGATACTCAATCTTCTCCATTGTTGACAGAAAATTTCAACTGACAACTTTGGAAGAGTGCCATAGACAAGGTAATGATCAGAATGACTTGAAATTTTTACGGTTTACATATGTCAATACCATCTATCGGACGGCAAAAGAATTTTTTCATACCGTTACTTTATGTCGATAAGGCCAGAAACTTTTCAAATGACCCTCGATATTGGAACAACCACGTCTTCAGTCTGTTGACGGCCGAGCTTGCGAAAATATGTCATTACATCTTGATGTTTACCTCTGTAGACCTTCTTTAACATAAGAACAAAGTTCATCAAATGAAGACACACTCATTCTAAAGAATAAAAAAACCTTTCTTCGTGGTTTCTGAAAACACTAAACAATGTGTGAAACTGTCCACATGTCGGTCTCTGTGCGTTAAATGGATGAATACTGTACTTTCCTTTCCTCCGCTTTTTCTTTAAATACCTCGATACAATAACTGCTAACAGTATATCATCTTCCATCGTTTGATCTGAACTGGAGTAGAAAAACGCTGTCGCGGGTTTATAAGCGTGGCCATGTCCAAAGACTTTACAACATAGCATCCGGGTCGCGACGTTTCTGTCGCCGCGACCAGGTCGCAAGCTTGGCCGTAGCTTTAAAGATTTACAGTGGGGATTCAAGAATTTGGATACCGTCGGGACGTCCAAACTTCTAATCTCGTACTCGTAGGCGTGATTCATGCATGATGGGGATACTGCATGTATGCTTTCGGCGCGCGCATACATCTTGGAATAGAAGTGTGTATGCTGCAGTGAGCCGTCCCAATTATTGTATTGTGCCCCTCGTTTAAATGCCAACAGAGTATCCGGAAAGAGGGCACGAAAGTAGGGGATGCCCAAATTTCTAGGAGCCTTAATTCTTGAACCCCCGCTGTAATTCTTCACGTTTGACGAATTTTTAATTTATCATTGTTCACATTGTATCATTTCTTTAGAAATCGAAGGTAAAAAATGACTATTGACAAAGATAACGCATAGTCTACAATTATTTGACATCTTTTGTATTTACGTTCCCCATCTTCTGTTGTCTGCGAAATTCCCGCATTTTGGCTTACTAGTATTCAATATTCGAAATGATTTATAATTTATAACGAAAAAATCGATAAAGGAATGCTAACACGATATTACAATTGTACCCTATTACAATTATTGTACCAGTTGTCCCTCGCTCGTAAAGCGCACAATCTTTATTCATTTGAACTTTTATATGAGCTAAAGTTGATGTACAATTTACCTACCCGTATGTTACTCTATCTGAGGAATCAATATCTTTGAAACCACCAACAGTTCACTTAAAATCAAATTTCGAGCATCCTTCAAACGATTCCAATTCAACTCAGGGAAAAAGAAGTCAGTAGATCGCGCACCTGCTCGATTTACCTTCGGACATTTTCGGCAGAGTCTAGAGGCAAACGGCATCTCGGCAATAACGGCAACTCGGGAAATTCGAAAGGCTACCCACGCGAGTTACATTCGGGGTGAAATCGAGAGATAAAGGGTAGGGGTTCTTTGGGTCGCGATGTAGGAAGATACCCGAAGTCGGATTACTCGGAACACGAAAGAGGGGTTGAAGAAGATAAGTACCTAAACAACAAACAACACGATGCCGTGAAATTGGCGAAATTGTGTCTGGTCGCCGATCTTCTCTATGCTTTAATATTAAAAGGTAAGTACGAAGCTCTCTCGCGGCATCATAACTGCCACTTGCGATTCCGACGGCGTGTCTCCTAAAGATGTATCTGGTACTCCTGATAAGGGGTCATCCATAAACCACGTGACGTACTTTAAGCGGGGGAGGGGGCTGAATCAAACGTTACCAATTGATACATGGGGAGGGAGGGGTTCAGCGAGTGCATCACATGTCTTTTTTAAGTAATTTTTCGAAGACGAATTCAGTACACTGCCCCTACTTTCTTCTTTTTCACGTGATACCAAGGTACTTTTGACTGAAGATTTTTAGTCACTCATATTAGGTAGGTACTAAAGAGTTGTAAGACAAATACTGAATGTTAAAAATTGAAATAATTTAGCTTTTTAATTTGTCTGCAAACCCGAGTGAAAAATTCTGAAACTTAACAGCTTTTTCTTTATATTTAAATACTAGATTTAGTTTAACTGTGATTTAATTAATAATAGAGAGAAAATGACTCAAGAGGATTTCCACTTTATTTTATATTTTTCTAAAGTTTAAGTCACAAACCGTAGTACCCCAAATAAACATACATATGAGGAGCACACTTCCAAAATGCGTTTTGGAAGTGTGCTCCTCATGTTTCATAATTGCATACTATTTCAAGTGATTACACTAAGTACGAGTGTCACGTGAAAACACGGGGGGAGGGGAGGGGGTCTGTCTATCGTCAAAGAGCGTCACATTGGGGAGGGGGGAATCAAAAATGGCCAAAAACTGCGTCACGTCGTTCATGGATGGACCCTAATAGCGATCAGGGGTCATCGACCGTTTAAATATTTCATCGCATGAAATTCCACTGGAGACCAGGAGAAGTCGCGCGATGGTACCGGACACTTTTCGATAGCCCTGGATCGTCATGCTTGACAATAACGATGAGAGACCATCAAAATGTCCAGTACAACGTGCTCTTCCCCCGATTCCAGTTTGGATTTTTCCCGACAAAGAATTGAAAGGGTCGACGGGTGCCGTCCAATGCCGACGCATTAACAGTTCGACGGTACACGCTTGGTCGACGCTGATTGAATTTCAAAACAAACAGATTTTCCAAACCTCCCGCTTTGTTCATCACCGCCAACAAACCAACCCGACCCAAATCGCGTTCGCATCTCCAGGGAGCTTTTCCAACAATAACGAGGGTTCGGATAAATTCAACCGGCGTGTCGATATACGCCTGCGTACCTACATTGGGCGAGGGAGCCGCTTCATCCCCCCTCCACCGGCCGAAAAGGCATTATATAACTAATATGTGTGTGTGTGTGTGTGGGGGGGGGGGGGGTTAAGCTTATCAATGGGAAATGGAGAGTTTTACCGTCGGGCTGGATTATCGAAACTCCTACGGCTGCCCTAAAAATATGGCTAACTTAGTGGTGTGGTAACCTACCCGCGAGACTCGAGTTTTCATGCGAGTTTATGGGTAGTAACGAGACACGAGGCCGGCTAGAGTAGGTACGCGGAGGCGGGGAAGGAGGAGGTTGAAGGCGAAGCGATTTACTCGAGGACCACGAGCTCCAAACTGCCGTCTTCGCCCTCGACCCCGTTTACGATATTATGCCAAATAACGCTATGATATGAGAGATCGCAAAGTGTAAGTAACTATATTGCTCACTTTTATGTCTTTGGGACGCTTCGCGTTCTCGATGACCCTCTTTGCGCGAGAGGGCGGAAGAAAGGGAGGACGTGCGGGGGCGATAGAGCAAACGCGGATAGAATCGACGGTGAAATAAGGATCTTCATTTTGGGCGGCAGTTATGAGAATGTATATAGGTGCTCGATGAGGCGCGTTAATTCTTTCCGTCTCGTGTATCAGCCGTGAGTACGATAAAGAGCAACTCGTCGAATAGACGGTCTCTCGTTGGTCCACGGAGTTAGCCGCATCTATATCGTACGTACGTATTGTATGTGTACTTGGGCCCCCAACGCGTATAGCGTTCTTCGACCTGCGCGTATACACAGCGATCCTTCCCCTCTTTCCCTCTTCCATTATCTCTCCACTCCTTCTTGCTCCTCGGCTCTTACTGCCACTCCACCGTATTCCCAGCTTCTCTTCTCACGAAAGTACAAACACACTCCGCGGCGGTTCTCTCCGGTAAACGGTGGGATCTCCAGGGAACGGCAAACCGCGTGCGGCACGTCATTTCTCTCTCGGGCCGCACCGCGGTGGTATACGCACTTGAGTGTAACGGAGATTACTTTCCGCGGAGGAAGAGCGGGACGGAAAGGCGCGATCGTCGGTTTTACACCCTGCGAATAAAACACGCCGCGCACTTGTATGGGGAAGTAATTAGAGTTCGACTGGAGTGGGAATAAAGGCGTGGAATAAAATCACGGAGAAGTGTTGCCGCACGCGAGAAACAGCGGCGGTGAATCTTTACGGCGTGGATTTACAAGGCGAGGCATCTGAAATCTAACACTTGAATATCTTCCTTGAATTTTAAGGAGTTTAGATCGTTTTCTGCGGGGGGGTGAAACGCAAGGGAAATCTATTGTCTTTCTGCAGGGTTCCAATTCCTGAAACTGAAAAACTTGAAAAATATTATTTACAAGAAATAATAAGTACGAGTGGAAAAACTGTTTTTCACGTCTGTTTCACTTTATATTATTTTCTTTTATAATTTAGAAAATGTATAATTATTTAAAAGTGTTCTTTTTAATTTATGAAAAATATGGAAAATCTGTCGGAAAACTGGCAACGATGTGGCAGAGGTAATTTTCAGTGCAGTAGTTGGCTACATTAAGGGGGACTTACACCTTGTTGGTTTTAAAAAATCGAATTTTTTAAAATTTCATTTTCCTAATCTAAAGAGTCTTAGGAATGAGCCTGTAAAAGGGTTTGTCAGATTTCTCTCTAGTTCGAGAGTTATGTCGTTAAACACGACGGCGCACGTTCGATTCGCGCGCTCGTGGGTCGCGCCAGCGTGTCCATGCTTGTTCTTAGGAAATGATTCATCATGTCATTCAGTGTCAGTTCGACAGCTCTTTGCGTTGCGAACATCTCGACTACTGCGCTATTCCAGTTTATCGTTTCCAGTGCGTTATTTAACAATTTTTTGAGATTTTTTAATTGTAAAATGGGCCGTAAAGGGTCACGTGAATGTGATTACCGGAAGTCTCGACCTAAAAAACGCAAGCCATCGAATCCAAAAATTGTTGAAGAAGACAAGACGTACGTCAGCACATCAGCGCAGAAGCTCAAGGACAAGCATCTTCTAGAATCCCCGATCACACCTGGATTCGCTTATTGCATCCTAGAGTTTGTCTCAGTTTTTACTGCAATCTCTCAATTCGTTGTTTGCAAAGAGTGTCACGGTAACGTCAACTTTTCGCAAACGTGCAAACAAGGTCTCGGATTCAAACTTTTAATGAAATGCAACTGTGCAGAAAACTCCGTCAATTCATGCCCAAAAATACAGAATAAAGCTTTCGAAATAAACCGCCGAATAATTTTTGTGTTCCGTTTACTTGGAATTGGCATGCAAGGAGTAAATAAATTTTGCAAATTGATGGATCTTTGCAGTGGACTTGGAACCAAGGCTTATTATGACATTCTCGAAAATATTAATATCGCAGTGTCTTCGGTCTATGATGTAGTTTTGCGGAAAGCCATCGACGAGGAAAAAGAATTGAATGTATCAAATGGAAAAATAGAAAATCATTTTACAGTGTCAGGAGATGGTACGTGGAAAAAGAGAGGTTTTTCATCATTGTTCGGAGTATGCACACTCATTGGATATTATAGCAGGAAAGTCGTTGATTCGATAGTGAAATCTAATTTTTGCCAATCCTGTGAAAACCATAAGCACTTGAAAGAGAAAGATATCGCTGAATTTTATGCATGGTCCGAAAATCATACAGAAAATTGCACCACTAACCACTCGGGAAGCGCTGGAAAAATGGAAATCGATGGAATCACCGAGATGTTCAAGCGCTCAGAGGAAAAACATGGCGTGAAATATATAACCTATGTGGGGGACGGAGACAGCAAGACGTTTAAAGGAATCCTTTCTTCTAATCCTTATACCAATGTGATCGTGAAGAAAAAAGAATGCGTAGGACACATAGAAAAAAGGATGGGAACACGTCTACGGAATGCCAAAAAGAATAATAAAGAAATTGGTGGAAAAGGGAAAGGGAAATTAACGGATAAAGTCATCGGGGAGTTGACAAAATTCTATGGCCTTGCGATTCGAAGAAACTCGGATTCTGTCACAAGAATGAAAGATGCGATTTTCGCGTCGTTGCATCATTGCAGCTCGTCGGATGAAAATCCAAACCACGCACTATGCCCACCTGGTCCGGACAGTTGGTGTAAGTGGCGTCAAGCGGAGGCGAACGGCTCTTTAGCGACTTTTAAACATAGTCGGGATCCCCTGAATCCTTCAGTTTTAAAAGTCGTAACCCCAATTTACGCAGATTTATCATCAGATAGATTGCTAGAACGATGTTTAGGAGCTCACACTCAAAACAGCAATGAGTCTTTGAATAGTTGCATTTGGTTGATCGCGCCTAAACATTTGCATTCCGGGAAAAGTGTGGTTGAAATCGCAACTCAATTGGCCGTTATAACATTCAATGAAGGACAGAAGGGAATATTGAAAGTAATGGACACCTTGGGGATAACATTGGGGCTGCAAACGGAGGCGTGCGCCACTCAACTAGACGCGTTACGAATCGATCGTGCCGAGAGAAAGATGAGCGACGCGGCGAAACGAGCTAGAATTCATCAAAGAGAAGAGCAGGTGGCCCATCGTGAATTTCTCCTCGATCAGGAAGGCGAACTGTACGGACCAGGCATTGCAGATTAATCGTAAGTCCCATGATTCACATGTTATAATGTTCTAAAACTTCAAACGCGTTTTCCCAAAAGTTTCATTTTTCAAACTGGTGAGCACCATTACGGGAGAACAACTGAACGTATCACGATAAATTTTTTTTTTAATTTACAGGAAACACTTGGCAAGGTCCCGATCGTTTATTTTTGGAAAATTTCATTTTGCTGATTTTTGACAGCTTCAAGTAGGACGAGAAACGTAGTAAAAAAATTACTTTCTTGGAAAAATGTCCGCCATTTTATGCAAAATTGAAATTTTAAAAAAGTGAACGATCGGGACCTTGCTAATGTAACAACAATTAAAAGTTTTATTGGTTTTTTTATTTCAGTTAACTAAGGCGGACCCAATCCTACACACCGTTTGACCTTTCGCTTTTATCAGGAACGCCGTCAAAGTCATCTCCAGGACTTCGAAGTCAACATTGACATGTAAAAAAAATCATGCGTGAAATTCAATCGATGTACAATAACATAAAAAAAGTTTTGTATAGAAATCTTCTCTAGTTTCTTTACAATAAATTCTTGAAAATTGGCTCCAAAATTGGCCTACAAGGTGTAAGTCCCCCTTAAGCACTAGATTTTAGTACGTAGCATGGAGGTGCGAGTATACGTGAGACGAAGCGAAGAAAGAATTTATATGTGGAAAGTGATTAAAATGGAAAAGAAGGATTGTAAGTGCGTAAGGGAAAGGAGGAAGTGTCTAGGATGAATAGAAAGTATAAATTAGGATAGCGCTACGGCGATATATGGACAACAGTTCGCGCAGGAAAACAACGGCGGTTTTGAGGTTAGGATTGTGAGGTTAGGAAAGGCGACGAGACGAACACGATGTCGAAAGCAGTCAATCAAGTAGAAGTAATTAAGAGAACCAAACGTTGGAAAGGTAAATTAATCAGTGATAAAATGTACAATTTACGGTTAAAACAAGTCGAATCGGGGGAAAAAAGAAAGAAAATAAGTGAACTATCGGAGGAGGAAATCGTGGGGAAAAAAACGACGTATTGACGAAGAGCAGAATAATGTCCAAAGATCGATGAAGGAATTACATGCAACAGGAGACCGATTAATAAACGTAGATGCCTTTACGAGAAATATGCATTGCACATTCTGTCAAACAAAATTAAGTCTTGAAAACTGTGAAGGACAAACTTCGAAAGGGCTTGCGTCGATATTTTGTGTCCGGTGTCCTGATTGTTTGAAATTAAATACCGTAAAAAGTCATGACACACATACCAGTCTTATCACCAACAGACAAGTTTACAATGTGAATTCGAGAGCAGCCCTAGGTAAATATTTGTTATCATTTTGCACTTTTCACAAATTATCAAAAATAAATTTTGTTGCAATTCTTCTTTCTAGCGGCTTTGCATACTGGAGTTGGCGGAACGCATGTAAAAAAGTTTATGACAACTCTGAATATGCCGGCTATGAGCATGAGTACATTCAAACGCCATGAGAGAGAAGTGGGACCGATGGTCGAGGCTGTGACTGAAAGCAGTTGCTACCGAGCAGCGGAGTTGGAACGTAAATTGACTGTTGAAAACGTTAGTGATTTGTCTAAACTTTTGTAAGTATCGAGAATTACAAATTACAAATTACAAATTATTAGGATAATTTATTCATTGCTGATTTTTCCTCTTCTCAATAATTTTTTCTTTATCCTTTTCCACATATAGACCTGAAAGATTACCCGAAGACTTCATTCTACCTGGACGAAGTAACATATGTCCTGAAGCTAACGATCAACCAGTAGATGAGAAGCAGACAGTGCGTATTTTTGCATCATCCGACATGGGCTACAGTGGCCGCGGTTCAGGCGTTTGTTACGACAGTCTCAACGGATACGCGACGTTGGAGGGATTCAAATCCAAAAAAATAATTAGTTACAAAACAGAAAATCGCATGTGTCTTCAGTGTTCTCGAGGGCAACCAAAGGAGAATCATGATTGTCGCCTAACCTTTCATGGCAGTGCCAAAGCAATGGAGGCTCATGCTGCTAAACATTTAGTCACTAACAATTCTATTTTAAAAGATTTAAACCTCCAGGTTGGCGTGTTTATAGCTGATAACGATTCATCGGGTTTTTTTGCGATAGAAAAAGCAGCAACTCACCCAATAGTGAAATTTGCAGATAAAAATTATAACACGAAAGGAATGAGGAATATGTTGAAGAAAATAGCACAAAATAAAGATCCCAACCATGAATTAACAACTGACGTAATTAAATATTTACTTCAGTGCGTTGGCTATGCTATTGCTCAAAATGTAGGAAAGACGACCAAAATGAAAGAAGCAATTGAGAATATTCCTTATCATGCGTTTAACCAGCATGAAAACTGCGGTTCTTGGTGTGGATTTGTAAGGGATGCAGAAAATTATGATCACAAAGTGATACCTGGAGGTTTAACGAACAGAAATTTACAAAATACATTAATTGAGGTCTTCAAGAAATTTGCAGGTAATGCAGAGCACTTTTCAGCGGGAGCTTCAACGCAGGGTAACGAAAGCTTTAATGCAATGATGACAAGACATGCACCAAAAACGAACTGCTATAGTCGTACAGAGTCATGCGACACTCGTGCTGCTGTTGCTGTAGCTCACAAAAATGAAGGCGTTGGATATTTAAGTCAAACACTTGAGGATCTTGGAATTGATTCAGGTTATTATCTGCAACAAGAAATTCACCGAGAAGACAATCGAGCAGCAGCAAGAACTGAAAAAGCTAATACTAGGGAGTTCAAAATCAGACGTCGATCTTTAGCTCAAGTTCGATCTCAATTGCGACACAGAAAGGAAAATGCTGAAATTAATACGTATCAGCGCAATATGGATTTATTCGCAGCAATAGAGCCTCTGGCAGAACTGCCCGAACAATTTCGAACTTTCAAGCATAATGTGGATTTTTCTACACTTTCCTACACTTTAATTTTTTTTGACCTAGAAACAGGTGGATTTTCGCTAAATTCTGATATATTACAAATTGCAATGAAATGCAATGACTCCATTTTTAACAAATTTTTAAAACCTCAGTCAGACATTGCTAAAGCAGCCACTGAAGTCCACGGCTTGACTCGTAAGGATGGACAGCTATATCGCTATGGACATCGGGTATCCTGTGAGTTGAAAGATGAAGTTCTACGCGCTTTGTTGACATTTTTAACTGACTGTGTTCACGAAACTGGAAAGAAAGTAATTTTAATTGCGCATAACTGTGCATTTGATGCACCTCGATTAAAAAGACTCATAAAAAATGCATCTTTGACCGATCAATTCGAAGAAATCATCGCAGGATTTTGTGATACATTACCCTTACTTAAAAGAATATTTCCTGAGCGGAAATCTGCTGGTCAAATGAAGCTAACTACGTTAACAAAGGAAACAATGTCTTTGGATAACAGCGGAGCCCATGATGCTCTCATCGATGTGTGCTTATTAGAGAGAGTAGCATTACATCATCTTGAAGTGAAGGAATTTGAGAGTAATTTCAAAAGATTTGATGTCAGTGATATTATGGCCACTCTGGATGAACTGAAAGACATACTTTCAAGACCCGTGAGACAAAGACTTGCAGATTTAGGGCTTTCAATGCAAAAAATTATGCAAATTTATGGAAAGGATGGAGAAGACAAGCTCATCGACAATTTAAGGCAAACTAAAAATGGCAAATCTACTTTAATCAAAACCAAAAAACATCTGACTGCTATTATAAATTACGTAAAAGATAAAAAGAGCATTTAAGATTTCAATAACATTACGTCATATTTTAGTTCAGTTTTTATATTAATTATATAAGCATGTGATATATAAGATAAAATTTATCAACAGGTATGAAAGATATGATCGAAAAATAATTATTATATGCTGTTTCGAATTTTAAAAAAATACTACATATTTGTTCACTAATAAAAATACATTTTATAGGTAATTTAATTGTTTTAACTAAAATAATTTGTAAGTTTCATTTCAGTGATTGAGATGCGCTCACTAGACAAGGGTAAGTATTAAAAGCGTTAAACTTTGTACACGGTATTTAGAAACAATAGAATTAGTAACAAATCCTATAAATGAAAGATTATTTTTCATTATGCCGAAGTTGAGACAATCGTGAGAACATCGTCCTGGAAAAACGCAATGTAATGTCTTTAATGATGTCGACGGCCACTGTAGCGCTGAATATTGCCTACTGCTAAAGCCCTATATCTAGTGGCTTTACCTACTGTCGCGCCACCACTCGGGCATGCACGAGCCCTATAGACCACTCAATCTAGTATTTGCAACGTTGCCACAGTTCTCAAAAAGAAATTCGTTTTCTCTGCAAATCTGACACTCCACATTATTTTATTTAATTTCTCGACAACGAAACAGAGGAAGAGTTTAAAAATAATACTAAACTAAAGTTTATTAATTATTCTATAACGTCTAATTTTTCCATAAATTTACCATCATTTTTTTTCAAAATATCGAATTTTGTTCATCGACCCTGCATTGCAGAACTGTAAGTTCTCTCATTATTTTAACAATAATTAATCAAAATTTGATGAAATCATACATTTTAGTATATTTTAACTAAATGTTGAATAACTTTAGCATTGGTAAGGTATTTTATGTAGCATGAAGTTCATATGAGGTTAGAAAAGAAATTTAAATATTTTTTTTTTCTCGAAAACGGTACACACAAAAAATCTGAAAAAATTACAGAGTCATTACAACAATTCCATAATTATTTCATAATTTTTTCAGATTCTTTCCATCATTTTGACTTTTCGATCTAAACTCCTTAAAATACAGAAGACTCCCAAATGGCACACCCGACCAGGAGAGAGGAGAGCTATTTGAGAGGTTGCGTCCAGAGGTGTGATTTACATACTGATAGTGCACTGTCTATCATCGGTAACATGTTATTGCATACTAGGTACATATACGTATCTTAAGGATAGCAGTGTTAATTTGCAGTGGGCCATCCCAACTTTAGTTTTCCGCACCGATAAAGAACAGGGTGAGGGCAGGGATGTAAGGGGACGGAGCTGATTGAGAGGTGCGCCATTTGGGAGAGTCTTCTATACGTGAAACTGTTTCTCACAAAAGTTGAACGGTACACTGAAAAAAATACCGATTCTGTAGCAGACCAAAGTATAGCTAAGAACATTTCGCTACTACATCATTAAGCATCTCCACATAAGTAATACGTATCGCTACAGCAGCGATACTGTGCCCCTTTCTCATGAAGTTTTCTAGCTGTTGCAGACTGAGGATGGCGCTGTAGTCACTTGAGACTACATTATCGCTTCAGCAGCCAGAAGACTGGCTATTGGAGCCACTCTTTTTTCCAGTGTTTTGTATAGGCCAAATTTTCTTAGACTTTTGTCCCGAGGTCATTTAATTCAGAATTATCAAGATCATCGATGTTTTTCTAAATGGAACTATGTGTCTTTTTTCTTTAATATGACCGAAGTGGTAATCAAGATCAATCTAACGATGTATAACACAAATATTTTTATTTGAAAATTTGCGGAATAAAATCATTCTTAAATTACACAGGTTTACAAAAAAAAAAGTCCGGACTATTTGACCGGACCATGGTATTCCGAGGTATTTTTGCGTCCTGAATCCGATCCCGAGGTCATCTGAGCCCCATCACATCAGAAAAACGAGATTTCAAGGTCATTTAGAGGTTAAAATGACCATTTTTTGAAACTGGACTCGGGACAATGACGGTGGATGAGGAAGAAGCATGGAAGAGTTTCGTGAATGTTTCCCAGAAATTTCTTGGAAATAATAAAGACCCAAACTATAGGGAATTGGTGGAGGGCTTGCTCCGGAACTACAAAGCCATTGGATGTTTAATGAGCTTGAAGGTCCATTTCTTGGATTCACATTTGGACAATTTCCCAGAAAACCTTGGACATTATAGCGAAGAACAAGGTGAACGATTTCACCAAATAATAAAAGAGATGGAAAGACGCTACCAAGGTTTCTGGGACATCAACATGTTGGCAGACTACTGCTGGAACTTGAAGAGGGATACGAACAAGGGGCATAAGAGAAAGGCACTTAGAAGGGGAGTTTTGAGCAAACCTGCAGACCCCATAAACAAGCGCGGAAAGATTGAAAAATTGGGAGGGAGAAAAGTGAGAGGCAAGGGGACTCACTGTAAATAAGCACCCCGAAGAGAACAGAATCTGCAACGTCCACGTCGTTGTTCCTGGGTGATGCTAATAGCAGAATTCAGTTTAATAGCAGTGCTGGGTTCCCTGTCAATATCTCACAGCGAATGGATCGTCGAAATTGGATGCCTTAACAGGGATCGCGGGAGATCGAAACCCGCAAGATACAACGATCATAGCAACATTTTATTCACTGGGGTGGTTCTGTGATAGTCCCGGTCGAGATTTAGGACTCCATTCCAATGTTTGGAAGGTATTCAAGACCTAAACAGCTACCCTCTCTCCAACTCAACAGATCGCTTGAGAAATTATCCCGGTCCAGTTCCAAAAAATGGTCATTTTAACCTCTAAATGACCTTGAAATCTCGTTTTTCTGACGTAATGGGGCTCAAATGACCTCGGGATCGGATTTAGGACGCAAAAATACCTCGGAATACCATGGTCCGGTCAAATAGTCCGGACTTTTTTTTTTGTAAACCTGTGTTATCGGAACTTAGGTACTTCACTCGAATCGTGTTTTCAGAGAAGCAAGGTAACTCGCAGTGTTTATGAACTGACCGATCTGGGTCAGACGATATGGTATCATCATGATGGTTGTTCGGTTCATTCATCACGTACTACAATTTAATTTCTGAATGATAATTACCAAAACTGCCAAATTGGACGCCACGAACATACAACATAGCCAGCTCGTTCACCAGTTCTGATATCGCTGGATTTTTTTTCTGTAGGGAACGTTAAAAGGTGAGGTGTATCGTTAATAGCCCACTACTTCGCAAAGCATGAAAGAACTCATTTCGAGACTTTGTGCTGCAATTACAGCAGAAGCTGTTAAGAAAGTTGTACAATTTACACTGAAGAAAGTTTCAATGATAAGAGTGTCAACATTTTAAACATTTATTGTAATGCACAACAGGAAGAGTAATAATGAAATGAGATTAGTCAATTGATAAACACTGCGAGTTATTACATATATTTCTCTAAAAACCAAGAACTCTAGTGAAGTGAGTTCCGATAATTTAAGAGCGACCTTATTTCACAAATTCTTAAACAACAATACTTGTGTCATACATCGTTGAATTCCTCTCGATTATCGCATTAAATAAAGAAGACATAGTACCATTTTAAAAAAACATCGATGCCCTTAAAAACTCTGAAAGAATTGACCTCAGGATAAACATCTTTCTTTCAGAAAATTTGTCCTACGGTACCCTTCAACTTTCATAAGAAATATTTTTACGTACTTTCTCTCTCAAATCCAAGAAAGATATTCAGAGATATTCGGTTTTAAGTGCCCCACCCTGTATACGAGGTACACCTATTACGTACGATAAATCCAATAGTGGTGACCACGAATGCGACCGGTCGGACTTTTCGTTTCTTTGCTAACGCGAGCGGAAACTGGCCACGACGTACCATCGGTATTCGAGCGACATTTAACAGGTGGAAAGCTGGTTATAAGTTTGGTAACGATACAACAGGTATTGTAGGGTGTATTTGAGAATATGTAGAATAAAGGTAAACCTCGAGCCTCTCTGAATGTGTATTAGAGATGGTCGTTTTGAGAAAATCTGACGTGCACACGTAGAAAATGGTCCACTCGTTTTTGTATGTCATAATCTATTGATTCTTTGTGTTAATTTAACAGTCCGTGCGTTAATTTTAGCTCAAAAATTATTTGACTAACTACACAAAGAATCGATTGATTTTAACATGCAAAAATGGGAGGACCGTTTTCAACAACAATTTTCCAATTATACATTAAGGAATGATAAATTAATCTACTTTACATGCAAATCGAGTATGATACGTCTGTTTAAGGAATTAACTTATTTAAACGTTTCGTATAGCTATTCTTATAAAGAATATAGACAAAGAGTAGCGTACAGCCGTATGAATCACACGAGTACGAGTGAGAACGCCGATTAACCGTTGGAATACGTAACAGCCATTCTAGACTTGTTGCGCATATCGTATCGACGTTGCGTTTCATTTATGTCTAGCTCTTGAGCGGGATACCAATCGTTCTTCGTCTTTGGCACATTTCTCCGTGGAGGTTGATGTACATTGTCGAACTCTTCTGTCATCCATTCCTTTTACGTCGTCTTGCTTCGTCCATAGTCGAAGTGATTTCCATGAAGAATTCATCACTTTGATTCTACGAATGATTTTTGTAGTATTACTGCCTTTGTAAATAATAAACAAATTGAATGACTTCAAAACAATTCATTTTTGTTATTTCACTCATCCTTTTTAAATTCCTCTCGATTTATCGTTACACCTACTCTACTCAAAAATTCTAAGAACTGCCTAGCCACTGTAATCTTCCATGTCGGTTCACTTGTCTCTACAACTCGTTAATTATTTTACATTTATCACGAGTTTATCACCAATTTTCTTCATTACTCCAAATTAACTAAATTTTTACTTCTTACTAGCAAGCGCGTACGAGGGTCCAAATAAACACGAGGGAAATCGTTTCGCGAATGGAAATATTTTATTAACTTTGAAAACCACGTTTTATTTCCAAAAAATTAATTCACGTCAGCGGCAACCAGGACGTGAATTCACGTTAGCGGTCGCGAATGTGTTAATCACTGTTCAGTTACAAGCCCTATACTTAAATTTTTTTTGTTTCTTGCAGATTTTAACAGTATCGCTGCCACCGGTGCGAAATCTGCTGTTAAAGTGCCTAAGAGTTACAGAAAAAGATATTTTGAGGTAAAAGAAAAGATTGGAAAAGTGAGTTCGCCATTTCGACCCGGAGTCGGCCTGTGGACTCGTCAGTAAGGCTAGGCTGACTCCTGCCTTAGAGTCACAACGAGGTCCTGTGGCGCAACGGATAACGCGTCTGACTACGGATCCGAAAAGCATCTTTTTGCTCCTTCGCGAGCATCTATTTGCCAAAAAAAACACCTCGGCATAGTGGAGTGAACCATCGCGAATCCTAAATCCGAATCCCTCCGGGCCTAACCTCCAAAAATGACGACACCGCATGGCGCGGCAGGCGACAAGACTTCCAAGAAGCGCAAAATCACCACGGCTTCCCCGGATAACGCTGTAAAGAGCGCGAGGAAGATTACGACGAGTCTACTGGACTCGGAATATCGGAAGTTACTAAAGGAGGCCGGCTTAAAGCCCTCCAGTAAAACAGTACAACCTAACCTCGCAAGTGCGCGACCGGGCACTAGCTCTGCAGCAGCGGATAATGTTAATTTGATTGTAATAGACAGCGATAACCAAGGGGGTGTGTGGCAAACTGCAAAGAAAAAAGGTTCCGCAAAGGCCATGGAAAAAAGTGAAAGCTCGGACCCACCTCTCCGTAACAGCTTCGAACCGCTGTGCCGTACCAGCGCCGTGGAGGAAGGTGAAGTATCTTACACAGCTGTAGCAAAAACCAAAAAAATGATTATGTCGATGTACGCGTCGAGCTCTTGTACAAATATAAAGGACCTGATTAGTAAAATTAAGAGCATTAAGATAGACGACAGTGCCTTTCGACTAAGTCACCCCAGGGACGGGGAATATATAAGTATTACGTCAACGGACGTGAGTATATATCAAGCTATCAAATCGTTGCTAAAGGACAATAGCATTAGTTTCTTTAGCTACACATCTAAAACGCTTAGACCAAAGACGATGATCTTAAAAGGCATCAACGGGGGCTTTGATGCCATCGACATCGAGAACGAGCTCAATAGGAAAAAACCAGATAACTTGAACATTATCAAGGTAACGCCGGCGCGTTTCGGCAATAAGACTGATAATAGCGTATTCACATCGTACAAATCGATAGTAGCAGTAAGGTCTCGGAGCTGACAAACATAAAAACTCTAGCACATCAAGTCGCGCACTGGGAACCCCTCCGGAAACAGAAGCTATTTCAGTGCAAAAGATTCCAGAGATTTGGACACGCTAGCGCCAATTGCAATTTGCAATTTAGGTGCGTCAAGTGCAGCTTGAACCACGACCCTGGTGATTGTGCGATTACAAACGACGGTACGAAGGATTCGCTAACCTGCGCCTACTGCGGACAGATGGACATCCGGCCAGCTACAAGGACTGCCCTTACTATAAACACGCCCTCAACATGTTAAGCAAAATGAAAGCAGCGAGGAAGACCACCGGAAGCAATGCGATGAACAGATTGACGAGTGCAGCTAACAGATCAGTAGCTCTGGTCAGGCCAGGCACATCGTACGCGAACGCGGTGCAGCCGATCGCGCAGCCTCCCACATCGAGAAATGTGAAGACTGGACACTACCGCCACCCCGCGACTACCCGCCGACGAACTACTTCCAAGGCCCGCCAGTTCAGACGCAAAATCACGGCCTCCTCCGCCTTGGTTTCAGGAAATTAAAGCCGAACTGACGAGTTGCATGAGGACGTTGTTGCAAGAGCTCCGAACAGAGCTGCACACGCGGATAGACAATCTTATCGCAGAGCTGAATATTACGAACGTCTAATGGATTCCCGGGCCAACTCGCTAACTATTGGAGCAGTCAACGTCAACTCCATCGCATCAATGCACAAAAGGCTCCTTATTCAATTTCTAACGAGTGAAGATCTAGATGTCCTACTTGCCTCGGAAACAAAACTCAATGAATTACACGAGGTAAATATTCCACAGTACAAAGTAATACGTAATGATAGAGAGAAAGCCCGCTCGCGTGGAGGCGGCACAGCTATTTTTGTTAAAAAAAGGATTATCTGTGATACTGTATCGTATCCCTCCTCTAAGCATAATCAAATTTTAAAATATTCTATATTAAGACTGAGCGTAGGTAGGAATGGAAATTTGTACATCGTTAACGTCTATGCCACGAACAAAGTAGCGATTAAGCAAGTCTTCCTTGATGAACTAAATTCCCTATTTCAAAAGTTAAAACTCCATGAACCGAATAACTATTACATCATCGCTAGCGACTTTAACGCGAGACATACCCAACTCGGCGACAGATCTAGCAATAGAAGAGGCAAATACCTCCTCGCATGGGGCGTACTAAACGCGTTCCGTTACAAAGCGAATCTTTACGCTCCATGCGAGCCGACCTATGTTCCAGCGCAAACTTATCTAGACATATGTATAGCTGATAGTAGACTTGTTTTTAGTAATCTAATCCAGGGAAAACTAACAACGAGCGATTACGATAGTGATCATAAAGCCATATTAACCCTTAACTGGTGACCCTGAGTCTGACAGACTCCGCCTTAGCGTTGACGCATAATTACCCCCACCACAATCATTTTCGCCACTCGCCGCTTGGTGTACCTTACTAGCTTTTAGTGCACTTTCAGATGTCAGAGAGTGAGTAGTGTCAGTCTGTGCATTTTTCATTTATTTACGCGGAGGAGTCTGGCAGACTCAGGGTCACCACAAGTGTAATTTTAATATGGCAACTTCCCACCGAACTGTACGTCCTTTAGATATGGATTTTGAAGATGTTTGTACACGCTGGTATCACGAAACAAATAGTGATATTAGCCGTGATGAATCAGAAAGTGAGGTACAAATTGATAGCGATCGCTTAACCGATACTGAACAAGAAATGGAAGAGCAAGATTCAGAGAGTAGTTCAGAAATGCAGTTCAGTGAGGAGGAGGGAGATGATAAAGCTAAACGAACGAATTATTATTATGGCCGAAACCGATTCAAGTGGAGCAAAACAGAACCAAAAAGAAATGTTCGCACACCCGCTCACAACATTGTCATACTTCCTTCACTGCGTTCCCATGTGCAAAAGTCAAGCAATCCTTTATATTATTTTGATGCCCTGTTTTCAGCAGATATATATACTATTATTATAAAAAACACTAATGAAAAACTAGCTACTTTTCGCCCGAAGTACAAGAATTATGAAAAAACCGAGCTGTCAGACATCGATGAAATCGAGTTTAGGGCGTTTTTAGGATTGCTGCTATACACGTCCATATACAAGTCAAACCATGAGGACGTGCGAAGTCTTTTTGCTACTAATGGAAAAGGGAGACCCATATTCAGAGCGGTGATGTCACAAAAGCGCTTTTTGACTATTATGGCAGCCTTACGATTTGACGATTTCCGTGATCGAGAAGAGAGGAAAAAGCAAAATCCAGCTGCTGCAATCCAAGAATATTTCGACCTACTTGTGCGTAATGTGCAAAATGCATACAAAGTTGGTGCTAATGTATGCGTGGATGAAATGCTGGTGGGCTTCCGGGGCAAATGTAGCTTCAAAATGTATATCCCCAGCAAACCGTGTAAATATGGCATCAACATTTTATGTATGACAGACGCTCGAACTGGTTACATGCATAACGCCTATATTTATGAGGGAAGAAACACGGATGGAATAGGTCTAACCAATGAAGAGAGAAAACTGCCTAAAACGACACAGGCAGTTATATATATAAGATTGGTAAAACATCTGTGCAATACGAACAGGAATGTGACGGCTGACAACTGGTTTAGCTCGATCGAATTAGTTGACCACCTACGAAAAAATAATCTCACTTATGTGGGCACGCTAAAAAAAAATAAAAGAGAGATCCCTCAAGAATTTCTTCCCCAGCGAAATCGCCATGAAGGTAACACTATATTTATTTTTTTTATTTATTTGTTAGTTTATACTCCGTATGTGATCAACACGTCGTCGATCCTTTACAGAGAGCTTTCCCTTCCTCTTAGTTACTATTTTTTTTTCACCCTTTCCTTATCTTATCCTTATCCTTGTCACAGTTAGTGTCTTATAACTTCCCTTATTTGAGACTACAGCGGTTTACATGTCAATCTCCTCCTTCTCTTATTATTAGGTAACACTTTGTATGGATTTACTAAATATATGAAGCTTTTATCGCGTGCTACAAAAAAAATTGAGAGCTGTGATTTTGATCTCATCTATGCATCATTCTACATCAGTTGATCCTGAAAACTCATTACCAGAAATAAATTCATTTTACAACCTTACAAAAGGTGGAGTAGACGGACTAGATGAAAAATGTGCCAAATACTCTTGCAGCCGCAGAACACGCCGCTGGCCGATGGCTATTTTCTATAAGACTATAGATATCTGCAGCACCAATTCATATATCATGTTTTCTCATCTGTACCGGAAAACAATGTTACTAGGTTTGAATTTATAGAAAACTTGGCAGACCATCTAGTTAATCTTCACATGCGCAGAAGATATTTGGAAATGCCATATCTACAAAAGGACCTGAAGCAGCTTATTGGAAAAATCCTTGATATTCCAGAAAACACCCAATCCGGAAGTGAAGAAAAATTAGAAACGAGAAAGTATTGTCATATTTGTCCATCTAGATTACGAAGGAAGACTGTATATATATGCTTTTTTTGCAAAAAACCAATTTGTCTTCAGTGCGCCCGCAAATGTTGTAAAGACTGTTGCCAAAAAGAGCGAGAGTGAAGATAAAAATGACGTTTATATATGCAGTGCAGGTTTTTCCATATAGCATATGTTATGTATCCAGTATTGTTTTCTCTTTAGAAATAGTCTAAATATTACCAAAAATGAGTTCCTTTGATTATTTTTTAGTTTCAAGGGCATGTGCCGCTTTTTCAGTTTGTTGATATCAGAAAATGTATTATGTTCTAATGTTTTATATTCTTACTTATTCGAAGCATACGAATGGTTGATATTACAGTTTTATAAAGTATTCTTGGAAGCAATGTTTACCTAAAAAATCCTGTTTTAAAATTATTTAGTTATGTATGCAAAAAATAATCATTTAATTTGCGGAATCTGTAAGACTCACGGTCACCGTTTACGAAACAAAAAATAGGTTCACCAGTTAAGGGTTAATAAGAATTGATGCACAGCTAGCCCTGCGCCCGCCTCTCGGAGACAAGCAAACGAGGTTTGCCTATAAAAGGACCAACTAGAAAAAGTTTGCGAAAAATCTCATTGTTAATCACATAGATATCTGCCCCATCGACAGAAATCTGAGTATTGATGAGATCGATAGGTACATAGATCGAATTACAGACAGTATCGCGAACTCAATAAAGCAGATTACGCCCCTGCAGAAGGAACAGGATCCGACAAAACACTTCATGAGCAAGAAGATTCACCGTATGTATAAGCTTAAATCACACTTACTCTCTGCTTACAACAAGAGGCGCAGCATCGACCCGGCCGTAATCACCAACCATACCAAAGATCTTAAACGGGCACTGTCGTACCTGAAGAGGGAAATACAGCATGAAATCAGGGCAAACAGACCGAGAAACAGTGGAGGTATCTGTACTTGAAAATCAATTATAAAGACTCGGAAAAATTTTTGCCTGCAATCAAAAAACTATATAAACCTCGGCAATACGATCAAGACATCAAGGACATCCGCATCAAGCTATCCAACAATGATATCCTCGAAAAAATCGACAACAACCGCGACAACACTCCGTGCGACAACGACGAACTAGTCATCACAGAGCGCAAGGACGTCCTGAATGTGCTTGCAGCGTTTTACGAAAATATTAATTCTCCCAGACACCTTAATACAGGGACCCGCCTGCGCGAGCTGATCGACAGGAAGATAGCGGAATTCACCGCGGATCTGGCATCAGACGTGGCGGCGAATCACACGGTCACCACCTTCAACAGGGATAATCTATCCGATGACCCGAAACAGCCGAACCATCGAGAGGATTACTTTTGTAACGTTCCAAAGTTAAGGCTACTGTTAAAAAATCTGCTCAATAAGACGTCATACGGCGTAGACGGGATTCCATCGGTAATCCTGAAACATCTACCGTCCGAAATGATCCGACAACTCGTTATCGTCTTCAACAACGCATTCAACAATTGCTACTTCCCGAAAGCATGGAAAACGGCGAAGGTAATCCCGTTTCTGAAGAAAGGCAAGCCGCCCAGCGACCCCTCCAGCGACAGGCCTATAAGTCTCACTCCGTGTGTCAGCAAAGTCTATGAAATGGTTATCAATAACGCCATTACAAGGCACTGCAATGCCCATAACATTATACCGGACAATCAGTTCGGATTCAGGCACAAGCACTCCACCGTCCACGCAATCCACAAACTCCTATCGGATGTTAACTATCATCTGTGTAAAAAGTACGACGTAGGGGCGGCGCTTGTAGACTTGGAGAAGGCGTTCGACTCGGTCTGGCTAGACGGACTTATCTTCGTACTCCTTAAAAAGAACGTTCCGCTGCATCTCGTGAGAACGATCCACAACATGATGCGTGACAAAAAGCTTTTCGTTTCGCAGAGAGGTCTCGAGTCGAGGACCTGATGGATCCTCGAAGGCTTGCAACAGGGCACCGTGAACTCACCGATCCTATTCGCCATATATATGAGCGAAATCCTGAATCTCTTTCAACTTAATTCGGGGAACGACACTTACTCGATCGCTTACGCGGATGACCTTATCGTATACGTTGCTGGCACGCATATTGAGCCCATTCAGAGGAGACTAGAAGAGCTCATGGACAAGGTCAATCATTACTACACCACCTGGAACCTACGAATTAACCGCTCCAAATGCGAGACCATTCTGTTTCGCAATTCGAGGGACATTATGTCCATGAAAAAGGCCGCTGGCATCCACACGTTCGCCATCGACACGCGCGTTCCGGACTCCGTCAATCGAGCAGCCATTCCACACAGCAAATCTGTCAAATACCTCGGATTCAAGATCGACCAGCTAGTCAGAGACACCGAACACGTGGATTATCAACTAGAAAAGGCCAGGACGGCATTCTTCTCTATGCACGGGCTCTTCCGGAACAGATATCTCACCGCACGGGCTAAGGTCATATGTTACCAAATATTTGTGCGATCGCTCCTTACATACGCCGCCCCCATGTGGTTGAACACCGGCGCAGCACAGATGGAGAAGCTGCGCTGCTTCGAAAGGACGTGCCTCCGCACCGCCCTCGGCAAGCACCGTTCAGCTTCTTCTGGATACTTACATAGGACGAGCAACAAGTCCGTATATGATCTAGCATCCATCAACAGAATTGATTGCTTTATTCTAAAGTTGACACGAGACTATATGGCGTCGCTACGATCCATCCCAAACACCCTGATAAACGGGCTCGCGAATGTTAATCACGCCCTGGCCCGTATCGCAGCATCAAAGGGTTATAACCGCCCACAAGATTTTACATATTTCGACGCTCTAGGCCTCTTACAAGACGAAAACGGAGTGCCCCTGGTCTATCACTGGAGGCGCAACAAGGCCAATAAAAAATTGCCGCTGAGTTTAGACGTCATGCGCAACTCAGTATTCCAAAGATATGCCAAGGTCATCCTGGAGGCAGACCATATAGACTGGAGCAGGCTTTCCAAAAAGTACTGGTGGCTCATTAACGACGCGGTCTATATGGATGAACTACGGCTAAGGCAAGTAACAACAAAAAGACGCAATCTAAACAACGAGATTAGAAGACTGAGGAAGGCATGATACAACTGCCCATTTTAGACAGAAGCTCCCTACGTTGGTCGCGGAGAAAAACTCTGTATATACCCCTGCCCCTTTTTCTACCCCCCCCCCCTCCTATTTCCCCCTCCACACCTCCTTTTTAGTTTTTAGTTTTAGCTTAAGGTTAGTTTAAGCAAAAAATAAGAGAATGTTGTGCTATTTTTTCATTTGTTTTTTGTAGCGAAACAAAGGCCGCGAGACCAATATTGTTAGCTCCCTAAAACGATATTGAGCTTCCATGTAATATCACTGTGATATCGTTATTAATAATTACTAGTATGTTTGTAACAGTACACCGATTAATTATATGCGGAGCGCTGAGTTACTCAGCCAAATATTATATATTAATATTATACGTTTAACCCTTCCCAAGTTTATTTGGGTTTTTGTATTTTTCTACACTGTGTGTGTTTATAATGTATAAATGAACTTTAATAAAAAAAAAACTGCCTTATACGCTCTGTGGTCCTCTAAGGTATATAGTACTGCACCGCCGTTTTACTACCGAGAGCCGAGAGCCGGGGGCCAGGAGCCGCGAACTGAGGGCCGAGAGGGTCGGCGCCATCTGGCGTCAGGCCGCCACAGCGTGACGGGTCGCCACAGAGCTATAGATGAGCGAGGAGACACAACACGTGTTAGGACTTTACAGGTCTTCTTAGACTTCATTAAGTCTACTCAGTTTTAAACAGATCTTAATAGGCTAGTTTAGGTTTTGCCAGGACTTCCTAGGACTTCTCAGGTCAAAAAACTCGACCCAGGATAGAAGAATTATATGCCAAAATGGCACTGAACGTAATTGGAGAGGTACTCATTTACAAAATTGTTGTATTGTTTATACTATTGTCGGAAATATCGATAAAATGTGACCTGATAGACGATTATGTTTCTTTCTTTTAAGGTGAAACCACCACAAGTAACCAGAGCGAGACACTGGATCTTCCTGGGGAGGAAGAAATCGATGACGATTTCCATTTGAAGCTATCATCTGAGAGCGACATGACAGGTGACTCGTAGGTTTTAGAACCCTCACAGTGAACGAATAGTACGTATAGCGTTACGTATGCACGGTTGTGGTTTCTGTTGCTTTTGGAATGTACAATTTTGTCGCAAGTGTGTTTTAAAAAAACTATTTATCGCGTTTTCCATTTCAGCTAAAATACCGGATATAACTGAAGCGGTTAGTTCGTCCGAAGGGACACTTCCGGGATGCGATTCAGTGGAGGTGGTGGATTTAGTAACGCCATGATTAAAAAGAGAAATCATCTTCGGAGACCTTCACCTTTACGGAACGATTCAGTACTGGCTGTTATAGTTAATGTTTATCGGTTCGTACTTGATATATTCAAAAGATTTAGGGTAAACCACCCAGCTATTAAATAAAATAAAATATATTTTTTATTTTATTTTTTGTTCATATCTTTACATTTTTTCATTTCATTTTATTCTTTATATAAAGGTAATTAAAAAATTGTTATTTTCTTGTATCACTCAGTATTATTTGTTGTTTATTAATTTAAAATAAATTTTATATTTAGTGATTAAAATAAATTTTTCGATCGATCAAACCTGCACCTCGGTTTCTCTTCGAATCGAAGAAAAATCGTGGCTCACATGCTTTTGGTGCCTCGTACGCGGAAAGGGCCGGGTGAACACTCGCGGTCGAATGATGGAGAAATGTAGCGAATGGGTTGATACGGGGTGAGAAACATCTTAGCGCAACCGCGACTACGAATCACACGTGCGAAAGGACTACGTGCTCCTTAAATCTGAATCAGTAAAAATCGCTGCTAATGGATGAAATTGGTTTAATGATTCAGATTTAGAGGTAACAATATAAAAAAAATTGGGGATACTGTTACGTAACATCAAAAGTACTTTATAAGGCAACCTGGGGTGAAACGGATATGGGAGCAAACGAACGTTATCATAAAGTTACATCCCCCCCCCCCTAAAATTTTCGGTTTATCGACCATCTTGTTCTGACATTTGAAGCAGAGATTTATTGTCGAGCGTTTCGGATTATAAATTTCCAAATCTATTACTAGAATGTGAAATACGTTAAGGTGGTGTCCGTTTGTTCCCATGTCTATTTCATCCCGTGTTACCCTATATACAGAGGGTAATGGCCAAGAAGGTTGAAACAGAAGGAGCTTAATTCTATTCAGAGTTTATACATTGACCAATGGGATGGACTTCCTACGACCCCCTCACGTTGATAAAGAATTGATAGCCGAGGAGGTTCTGAGGAACGGGGATCATAAGAAGTCATATCATTGGTCAGTGTACTAACTCTGAACAAAATTAGGCTCCTCCTCTTTCAGCCCTCTTAGCCGTTACATCCTGTATATATGTAGATCATCCACGTTGCAGATTTTTTACCATGTGAAAATAGTCGTCAAATCAGTTCTCACTTTACGATACCCTACTTTTACAAAGTAGACGCGAAACACAGTCGTAATGCCTTGCGAATATTATAAATTTCGGATATCAGACGAGCAGGCATTCGGTTTCTTTTTACATTACACCCACTCCACTGCGATCATCGGATTATCATCTATAGCAATAAAAACAACGGCTTCCACTCGCCCCTCGAAACATAAACATCGCATTCCCAATCTCCACGCCCACAATGTAACCTGCTTCATCGTAATATGAATACTTTTACGACTCCGAGACAGGGTGTAGTCCTCCACTGCGTCGTTCCTCGCGAAGGGATGAATTTTAAGGAGGCGTAAGAGCTTCGCGCGAAATCGCGATATTCTCGCATTCTCGATGGCTGCGAGATTTTGCCGAACCCCGTGAAAGAGCAGGAGAGTGACGAGGAGTGAAAGAAAAAAGTACACGCGGAGTAGGTACGGTCGACTCTTAGGTTGGTGTCATACAGCCGGAATGTCTTTCTGAATTCAGAAGCGGAATACAGAATCTGAATTCAGAACGCACAGAATTGTATGTAATTTAAATGAGGCAGGACACGTCCGGATTTTTTCAGATTCTGATTTCTTCAGATTCTTTTGTCAGATTCTGAATTCCGTTTCTGAATTCAGACTCTGAATTCCGACACTCAGCCTCACACAGCCGGAATGTCTTTATAAATTCAGAGACAGCATCATTATGACAGATAGATCTGAAAAATTCAGAATCTGACAAAATCAGGACGTTTGTGCTGCATACTTCAAATTACATACAATTCTGGGTGTTCTGAATTCAGATTCTGAGTTCCGTTTCTGAATTCAGAAAGACATTCCGGCTGTGTGAGGCCGGCCTTAGGCCGCGTATACATCTGAGCACGAACGGGAACGAGGCAAGGCGAGGCGAGGCGAATGCTTTACGCGAATACGCGGCTTTAACGATCGCGCTCGCGATCGGATTTCAGGGAACGCGACTCACCCTGCGGTGCTTGAGGAAGAGGGACCGACTTCGTTATTACTCGGTTTCCTGTTAAGTGATTTACCGGCGACGTTTACGGTTTTACGGGCAGCTCCCCCGCTATATAACAGTGCTGTCCGGTGACTAATCGGCCAAGTTCGTTCGTTCTTCGTCAAAACACTCGGCGCGACGGTGGTCGTCGTTTAAGCGGCGGGTTGTGGACGTCGCGACGCGGGCGGAGCGATACGGGGTACGAAATCGATGGTCGCGAGAATATCTGCGAAACCGCGCCGAGAATTTTTCGGGGACGCAATAAATCGGCCGATGGAACGCGAGGGATTTTCGTCCGGGAGTGGAGCGAAGGATGGCACTTACGACACCCCTCTCTCTCTCTCTCTCTCTCTCTCTCTCTCTCTCTCTCTCTCTCTCTCTCTCTCTCTCTCTCTCTCTTTATTTTTCTCTTCCGTTTCACCGCTCGTGTTATTTTCAGTTAACCATATATACATAGCAAAAGCTCCGCGTGGTGAAATACGGGTTAACGCGTATCCGCTCGTCTGGCTCGCGCGATACGATATGAAAAAGAGTCTCGTCTATTTTAATTACCGGGATTGCGAATTATCGCGTACATATGTACGGCTCGAATGAATTTCCGACATTTTTCACCGATCCCTTCGACATGAAGAAATTGTAATTGGGACGTCTCGCGCGGATATAAAATCGTTCGCGCGTAATGGAATGTCGGGCGAAATCATTTTCGAATATTTTCAACCGAGCGAATTAATTAAAGGTGCGGGAAATACGTATCGATGAATGTGGCGCAGCGTAAACGAATCGCGAGATCCATTAAACGACTATAATATATAGCGTTCCCGAGTCGAAGTTTTGGTCTTCGGTTGATGATCGCAGTGCTCGCTTCAGTCTTTTTTAATAATCAGAGTGCTCTGTTGAATCTCGATTGATGCTCTGTCGAAACTGAGTGGACTTTATGATGCTCCTTCTGTGCTCTTTCTATGCTCGGTTGTGGAATCCTTAACTCTTCTCATACTCTTTTAATTCTCTTCCGACTCCATTAACCTTCCAGCGGGCGCGCCGTGCGGGCTCACACCGACGGGCGCGTGGCGGCATTCTGGCCGCCTTCAAACATGACGACTACTTTAGCGGATAAAAGCAAGTGTACACCATTGACCATAGATTTTTTCAGTAGGTATATATAATATGAAAACACACATTAGGTACACAACTATAAATATTCAAACCAATAAACTTTAATGAAAATGTTATAAACAATATAAAAACATAACTTCGATAATATAATTTTTGCGCATGCCATCTAGTTGTTAGGCGTTGTAGTTAGAGAATACTAGTATGTCCCGTATCGATGTGCCTGCTTATGACTTGTCCAAGATGTTAAAAACAAAAAAGGCGGCCAAAATGTCGCCCACGCGCCCGCTGGAAGGTTAATATATTCCATAAAAAATTACTTCATTTTCGGGAAATATAAAAAAATCTTTTTAATTGCCAAATTAAGTATTGATTTGATAGGAAATGAAAAGTATAGCATTTTCATGCTAGATCCTATGTCAATATTTGATGGAATGCCTCACCTAAATATTGTCCAAAAGTAAAGATCCTCATGTTGTAAGTGACAACTCAATTAGTACATACTGATGCTTATCAATCTAAACGTATTCATAATGTTGTATTGTTAAAAGTATAAGCAAAATGACTATAAAAAACACCGTCGTATGAGTTTATATAGTTGTTATTTATTTGTGTATTTTTGTATGAAAATTAACAAGGAACAGGGTGAAAATTTTCAGACAACATTATACGATAACAGCTACTTGTATCACATTGTTTTGTACATAATTTTTCGATAATCGTTAAACATTGCATCTTGTTACATTAGTTATTTATTTCATACTATTCTAACTCCTGATTATTAACAGGTGCACCTATAAAGCGTTTATCTTCAATAACCATTTTGACACAAACATGACGAAGATTATTAACAGTGACAACTTTGATATTATCTGTAGGAGAATATTTTTATAAAAAAGTTCTAGTTGTATAAAATGTACGGTCACCAACTGCACGGTACACATCATCACAGACAATTTCTTTAATAATAGCGACGTGGGTACTTTCACACTCACAGGGAAAATCAGGTGGGCACTGGCATATCATAAATTTCAAAAAGTAATCCACAGATCCTAGTTTCAAGACATTGCCATCATGGTATTGCACAACAGTGGAATCTGTTTGTAAATTCTTTAGGTAATGTTCAGCTACGTACAATTTGCCGTCTTTTAACAGTCGACAATATTTTTGCACCTGTAGTTTTCGTAGCCTGCCGTTGCCATAACATCATGAATCATCGGTGGGATTTCAACTAAACTTTTGTAATAACCAACCGAGTAGCAATGAGGGAACATTTTTTCGATAATTTTAACTTGCCATTTTTTACTGAGACAAAAATCTTTAACTGGGCCATCAGGTAATCGTTCAATATGACGTATCATTTGTATGAATTGACAATGCGATCTTGCGATTTGGGTATCAACATGCCAAGTTCCATGTACAAGTTTTAAGAATTGTCCATTTAAGTTCTCATATTCATAGCACGAACATACCCACTATCCAAGACGTTCCACACAATCCGCCAAATGAAGCAATTGGTGTACATTTATTAAACAGAACTGGAGTCCATATAAAATTTCAAATTCCCTCACGAATTTCTTCAACATATCTTTAGCGATGACAACAGCTGTAGGTGATACAGAGAATTGGAATTTAGAAGTGATATTGCTACAACTAGTAGAAGATAATGATAAAATAAATCATGTCTTAAGACACCCTCAAAGATCGGTATCGAGTAGTAGAAAAACCATAGTCGTAATTCAGATAATTTCCAATGTAACAAGTCATTGACTGATCATGGCATGCGATGTACAAATTTTGGAGGTTTTATGCATATTAACCTTGTATTTATAATATCAGTAACATGATATAAGGAAAAACCGTACATCTGGTACTTAACGTCAAATAGTAAAGTTAGTATTTTTTTAACTACTCCTCCATCCACTCCATGCATTTTATCGATACTCATTCCTTTCAAAAAATCTGGCATAATTCTTGAAAAGCTAGTGGGCCCTTTGATTCCTAACACAGGGTTCTCCGGTGTTGCTTCGTCACTGATGTGTATACATTCTTCTGATGCTCGGGGAGTCTCAATTCTTCTTCATACCTGTATGCGTGAACTAAACCTTGAGTATCAAGTCTAACAGATTCCCCTTTCGCAAAACATGTTGGACATCCATATGCTCCATTGTACTGAACAAAATTTAAAAACTGGGCTTTGGCACGTAAATCGCACGTTCCTGACAACAAAACTCCTCTAACAGTAATCACACAATTTTCTGCTGCAATTGGGATTTGAACTTCTTGGAATAAATGGTCAAATGTAGATCGAAATGAATAAATGAAATTATTCGCATGTGGTTTTTTGGCTCCAAACCACAATCCTGCCAAAAGAGTATTTTCCTTTTTCTTTCTTATTTCCGGCGGCAACTCATTAATTGTTAAATACAGCGGCCAGATGCTCACTTTGGATGATTTGAAAACAGGGGCACCGTCGGTGTACCAACTTAGAGAAATATTATTGACTTCTTTCAAAAATCCATTATTAACTCATTCTTGGTATACTGATCCGTCGTAAATATCACAAAGATGACCTAGAGGTGGTACAGGACGACGGAAACGCCATTGCAAAAGATACTGAAACTTGCTTCTTTCAAACATTTCGGATAGTTGTTGTACAAAGGGTAATTCTACAAAATAAGAAACTTTTTTATTGCGACACGATGGACAGAAACTGTCTGCAGATCGTAAAGACCTCAAACATGTCTCACACAATAATAGTGTTTTACCATTTCTGTTTCACCAAGGCCAAAAAACTTTTGAAATTTAAAGAGACTATTTCTTTTCAATTGGTTCTGTGCACAGTGCAAATTGATTACAGTGATTATGTCTGCAAGGCACAAATAATTTACGTTGTTATGAAGTAGAATAGTCAAAATAAGAATCATACTGTCTGCGACTGTTATGGGAGCATTGCGGTACAGAGGTTGTCGGTGTCCCAAGTCTTCATATAGATTTTGAAAAATGACGTCTTCATCTAGTACATCGTTGTCCCCATCCGTATCTTCAAAGTTTATATCGTTTTCACTACTCTCACTGTCATTGTATTCGCTATTTTATTCCGATGAATTGTAATCCATGATTTCATCGCTATTTGCAATTTCTTCAGTGTCTACATTCGATTCATTGACATCATCATCATATGAGCTTTCTCCCTCCATTCCATCACTTGATTCTTCAGCATCGATGTCAACAGCAATTTCTGGATTCAGCTCCGTAATAATACCGGAAATATTAGAAATGGAGAGTTGAAGTACACGTCAACAGTTTTGTTATTTATGGGGATTTATCGATTTCATCGTCAAATATTGAAGTTAAAATAGTTTTTAATATACCTACCTAGGCAATTCAGGATATTCGTCATCAATGATAACTTGGTTTTCGTCGATAATTTCATTTTCTTCACTTGCGGGTGGACCCACGACACGAGTTCGTTGACAATCACGAAGTCTTCGCCTACTCAAATCGTAATCTGGCTTTCGTGACATTTTCGTGCCACTTAAAAAGGAAATGTTTTCAGTTTCCCAAATGCAAGGAAGCCACAAACTGTCATTGACAGTCAACAATCAAATTGATAATTGAAGTGCTCTTCGTAAAACAAAAATAAATTCGTAAATGATTAATTTCAATTATTTCACTTTCGTTTGCCGTTAAATAATAACAAATGCATCAGTTTTTACAGAAAACTGAACGCTTTCTTGATGCGCGTAGTACATGTATCACAGAAACTCTTGGTCGCAGGTCGCAGGAGAGCCGGTGCGGACATGCAAACAATGGCTGACGCCTTCTGTACAATATGTCCGCGAATGAAGCACCCATAGCAACATTGCGAGTTTTGCATGAGCACCCCTGTGGGTCTCCTCGGTCTCCTCGTACAAGGTTGGCTGGTGGTCGAGGAAGTAAACTTAGGCGCCACCGAGCTAAACACCCTTATTTACCGCCTGATTTGAAATATATCAATATGGCAGGAGTCAATGCTTACTTTATTAAGTATAGTAGGCATTGCAGGAGTCAAAAACGAAAATACAACATTAATTTATGAATCTGTATGTAGTGAAGTGAATTTAAATAAAAAATTTAATATAAAACGGTGGCTGTGGAGCCTCCGCAGCCGCCTCCCACCAACGATAGCGGCCAACCCACGACGAGCGACGGTGTCGCCACCACCAGACGACGGAAACAGGTCCTTCTCCCGCGCGAAGAGGACCTGCCGCATCAGTTGGAGATCCGCTGAATTCCTTCAACCGTTTCACTTTCATAATTTTTTTACCAGTCACATCAGGTATAGTCAAATCTGCAACAGTGCAGTATTAATAATATATTATAACCGTTTTAATTTGCCCGTGGGTGTTTGGCTCGGTGGCGCCACCTGCTTCAGTTTTGCCCAGCCAACCTCCGGAGAGTACGCATACGCATTCACGCTTCTCTGGTACAGGGGTGCTCATTCAAAACTGGCAATTTTGCTATGGGTGCTTTATTCGCGGACATATGGTACAGAAGACGTCAGCCATCATTCTATTTATCGTGCTGGAAGAGCCGTGAGTGATCTTACTCGTTCAGTTTCATCTCCCTACAAAGTGTGTGCGATAAAACAGATAAAAGAATGGCACCAAAATTGAAAAGGCAATCTACGACTAGAGGAAGAAAGAAAACTCATGTACTAATTTGGTGGATTGATGCAAAAGAGAAGAATTTTCTGGAGTTATCTAAAATTCCAGTTGAAGATCGATGGTGTGGTGCAGTGACAACTCTTTTGTGGCGAGAAAAAGAAGGTGCCAAAAAAGAAAATCATGATGCGAGAGTCCTTGCGATCAATCGTATGTACACCCAGGGAGACGGCATCTGTCGCTGGTGACTTTTCTTAAACGTTATTTTTAAACGTACTATATAACCAATGAATAATTAATTCTCATGCGCTCATTAGCTACGGTGGCGTCTACTCTCGTTAACGAAAGCATGAGGATTATTAATTATTGGTTAGTACGTTTAAAAATAACGTTTAAAAAAAGTCACCAGCGACAGATACCGTGTCCCCGGGTGTATATTGATGATATTTATGTTAGCGTTAAAGTTAGAAATTCAGTTAATCTATGTAATTACTAGTTTTTTCATATAATAACGTGGCATTTTAGTTACAGTATGAAATAGAACATTCATTTGAACAATAGTATTTCACTTCTGCTTCTTTTTCAGTCACTGGTGTTATTAACTTTTCAGATCCTTGCACACTTAACACATTATAATGTCTATTTCATACTTTCACGGATGCTTCGGCGTTAATATATAGAATAACTAGTTAAAGTGTTAAAAACACTGAAATTATATACTTTAACTGATCGCATTAGTTATTCCATAGACTAACGCGTGATTTCATAGAATAATAGATTTCATACTTTAACGCTACCATTTATAAATGAAAATTTCTTTCGCCGTTTCCAGATTTCAAGTGATCAATTCTATTAATTTTTAGACGATCGCGAGTATCTGGATAAAATTCCACTCACCGATGAAGGAGAAATTTGTGATGCTTCACAAAAAATTTTCTCAGCAACAGTTTTAAAGGAGAGACAAGCTTTACAACAACATGACAAACTTATCAAAAATGTGACAAAAAATAACATTCAGCGAATGAATGCCACTGTTCGCAATGATTCTGGAATCTTTAGTCGCTCAAAGTCTAGAAGTCTTCCCAAAGGCAACAATAACAGTGCTGAGAAAAGTGCATTTCAGCAGAATAAATCTCATTCTGCAATTCCGAAAGCACCCAAACCTCGAAATGAACCTGTTGTGCGTTCTACACCCGGCAAAGGTATCGATACTTCCAATATCGGTAGACACCATGCAGAGGTAAATTCTTTTACAGCTATGTACATTTTAATTAACGTGTTTTATTTAAATGATGTGAAATATCATAAGTATTTTGCAAACTAAATCAATTCTCAGGTCAGATCTGCAACAGCGACGTTTGGCGACGATGCCAAGGCAGATCACTCTCAACCTCTCGATTTTTCGTATAAATTACCTTCAAGATCTTCAAATTTCAATGAACAAAGTGCAACAACACAAGACAACCACATTGTTGACAATCTTGAGGTGATTGAAGCTGATGCTGTGTTACAAGAACACGGTAAAAACGATGGACATTGTATTGAAGATAAATCCAATGAAAAAAATTCCATTAGTTCCTCGCGAATCTCCAAACGTCTGGAACATGATAAAGATTTGGACGGCAAAATAAAACTTTTTGCTGCTCAATTTCCTTTCACAGGTGATTAACAAACTGTTTGCATTCATTTTAATGTCTGTTTAGTCTTGTTGAATAGAAACAGTAACTATTAATGGTCTGAGAATTAAATTTTCCAATTATTTGAGTTATACCCCTTTTTGTGTAGCTATTAATTGTAAACAATGAAAAATTTATGATTTTCCTTGTTTAGTCACAAGCCGAGAAGTTCAGATTTTTGAATTTTTTTTGGAAGCTATGAAGGTTGCATGTGAACGGGATGATAAATCTGAAACCGAAAATGAGGCCGCCACAGGTAAAATCCATAATCGTTTTTAGATTATTAAAACATCCTGTAATTAATGAAGAAGAAAAAAAGAAAACCCACTCAGCCTGCGACGTCTCTAAAAACGCTGACCTAACGAGGAAACAGATCCTTAACGACTACAATCATACTGTCCAAGATTGTTTTGAGACTTAATCAGCCAATGAAAACAGACTTATTTTTTGTCACACGAATTATTTTGGTTTATATCTCTTTAGTTTACAATTCGTATAAACCATCATTTTTTTGTAGGTGCCCGAATATTATTTGCAAGATGGAAGCAATAAGATCGAAATATCACCTCATTGTGGTTTTTATTTTCCTCGAACGGCTGTTGAAAATATTAACAACAGAGCATTCCAACAACCCTTTGGGCCCTATGATTGGGAAGTGATAGTTAGAGAGAGTTTGTTATACGTCTATGGTTCTGCTGTCAGGAATTACTGTGCCCGGGGAACTGGCAAAAGTAAACATGCAGCCATTCACCCTAGACTGTATAAAGGAGTATATGGTGAGTATTAATTTTTGTCCAGGATGAAGTGTAAACAACAATTTCTGCAACATTAACATTTAATTATATTTCTTCCAGAGTGGGCATGTAAGAAGTGTAATGAAACAATAGACGTAAAAGCTTACAACTATTGTATCAATAAATTATGCAATAATAAAGGACGTTATCAAAAATCTTGTGATGTGACTGTAGGTGAGGAAAATGCTGTGGAAGATCCGAGGGTAGCAAAACGTTACAAAAGTAAATACATCAGTTAAATACGAGGCAATGCATGACATTTTGCTTAGGTCATTTTCTTTTGTTTTACAATGTCATTGAAATCCACAAAAGAATTTTTATTAACTATGCCAGTAATAACATTATGTCCCGATAAAATCACATTTTTCCTTCTGCACACAGAGTTTTTTTTAATTTTAAATTGGTCATATACATTTGTAAATATCGAAGGAAAGAGAAATATTATTTGAAGAAAAGTTTTATGTGGTGCTCACTTTGTAACTAAAGTATTCTTAAACTGTTTTTAAATTACTTTCTTATATTAATTGTTGTGAAATTGGAAAAAAAGCAATTTGTACATAAAAATCTATAACTTAACGGTTACTTTTTTAACAGGTTCAACTATGGTGTCATCTCAGAAAGAAACAGAACGCATTTATACTTAATCTTCAACTTCATCGTACTTAACAAGTCAATCAGATCAACCTCAGATTCCGTTGCATTCAGGACATGATAATGCATCTTTCCAACATGAGTCATTCCAATCGGGAGAGGCAACACTGCAAGTACCTCAAGGTAATACTCCACAAATTTCGTTCATTAATCATACTAATTTATTATAACGCAGTCTGATGATTATGTGCAAGCAACAATGGAACAAAAACTTGGTGACAGATTGTCCAATGAAAGCTCATCGGAAGAAATAGTGAATTGGAGTAACAAGCTTACAATGTTATAAATACATAAGTATGTTTTAAATTATAAAAAAATTGACGTTTAGAAGTAGGGATATTCGGTTTTTATTTCTCCATTGAAATCAATGAGACAAGAAATGTAACAGCAGAATAAAATATAACAACTTTAAAATGCATTAAATAAAGAGAATGAAAAAAAATTAATAAAATTTTAATTTTTACCCGTATTTAGTAGCGGCTATCGTATTTAGTACCCGTATGGAGTACGAAAAGAGCATTTAAAGAGACTTTGCGTCAGTGCTCTTTTCATGATCAAACGTGCAGAAACGGACATAACTCCAAGTTTGAGCACGTAAAGAGCATGAAAAATTCTATGAGTTCTTATACATCTACGAAGTCTCCTTTCATTCTTTTCATACTCTGCACTGCGAGCACTGCGATCATCAACCGAAGACCAAAACTTCGACTCGGGTTTCATCAGGAAAAATGGAAAAACCACACGAGAGCTCGTATAAGCATCAGAAACGAAGCCGTCATCCGCGAATCAACGAGTTATCATTGAAACGCGGCGTTCGGTCGTTGCTTACGTTCTTCGTTTGTACTTGGAATATATTAACGCAAGGCGTTGTGGCCTGGTCTTGATCCTTCTAACAGTATCATGAATATTTACGCGGCACTCCCTTGTTAAAATCAATATATGTTGTTATATATATACACAGGGTACAGCGTTAATGCCACACCTGGAGCTCGTGGCGCGGTTCTTCGTAAAGAAAAAACAAAATTGAAGCAAAATCGTGGTAATTAAATCTGCCTACGACTTGGCGATAGTAAATAGATCGACGGAAAATACCTTCGCGATTTATTAAATAATTTCGAGTAGACCTTGAATAGTGTATTTAATATTTCTTATACTAATGTCTAATATTATATCCTACTCATTTTAAGATTAATCGATTATCGCGAATGCCTTTTCTTCAATTCACAACGCGATTGCATATTTACTTCTTGGATTTATATTTAAAATCGACAATTTAGAAATAAACAATGGTCTCCATATATTTTTGTACTGGTTTTTTTGTGAAAAATTGGAACATGTAGGTATTACAGATGGGGAGTTCTACAGACTGGACCAGAAATTCTGCCTTAAAAGTATTGTAGATTGAAATAAAAATGAGAAGGAAGCATTAGATACGATTGGCACTTCTCAGAGAATTAGAGGAGGAGTGTAAGTTTTTGAGCAAGCATCAATAGCAACAAGACAAAATGTGCTTCGGCCCTTTCAGGCGATAAGTTTGAGAAATAAGATTCGGCCTTATGGAACTTCAATGTTAAATTCCGAATGGATGAAAATTATTTGATACATATTACTCGTATCGATGTCACTGCAGGAATTTTCGACTACAATACTACCATTGATAACAATTACAAATTCATAATCGTATCCTCTGAGAAAGGTTGACCACCCCTATTGCGAAAAAAAATTCTAATGATTCCTTCCTATTTTTATTTCAATCTACTTTTAAGACAGCATTTCTGGTCCAGTCTGTATAATGATTCATCTTGTGCACCTGCATAATGTATACAGAAAGAAAGGACATGTTTCTTGAACTGTATGACCATAGTGAAACATTTATTGTCATCTGAATTATAATTTCTCGTCTTCGTAAATATTTTGTAAAAGATTTAAAAACGTATACGTGTTAAAAATATTATTTCTAATCTATATTCTCGAAATAACAATAGTTTGTGTTAAATTGATGAATAGATAATGCATTTTCAGCAGATAGTGAATTTTTCTGCTTACGAATAATATAATTTTTAATCCACTGCACCATTTTTACAAAATATAAAATAAGTTTAAGAATACAGAAAAGAGTCCTTCTGATATAGTTAAGATTTTTATATTTTTCTCTCGGTGTATCTAAGTAGATAAAGGATAATTTATAGGATAAACTATATTGTAAGAGACATGAGTGCAAGCGAGAATACCGAGGTTAATCAGAACAATCATGTCCATTATGTGATCCCACTTGAAAATCGTCCAGTAAAGTTAGTCCATACGCCGTTACATTATGAATATATTACAGCAAGATTGTGCAACGCTGCATAATTCTGTAGAAGCGTTAAAAATGAGAACTTGTATTTTTTGGGCGCCATATAAGCTGGTAACAGATTTCGTGATAACGAACGCGAACAATGCTTCTTACGTAATACGACAATAATACCTGGAAAGAATACCTGGTGCAGTTTTTTGCAGTTATGCTAAACCAGGACGTAGGACATTGGCCGCGTGTAAGATCTACCTATAGAGAGCCTCACCTAACTACGCATGCGCATACGTAAGCTCGTATAAGAGGGGAAAATGAGTCGCGATTTAGTGACAACGTCGGTTTCGCGAAATTAATAAGTGCCTCCAGGGGCGTTTTCAATTTACGGAATACGATGATGAATGCGCGTGGTGCGATGGAAAATCGAATAAAAGGATGTCCCTCTATGGGAGACGCTCCTTCTTCGGCCCTACCTCTCGAGACCTGATATATTTGTCAAAAGCATACGCCAAATATGCCATGAAATAAATGAAAAGGAAAGGAGAGATCTATTCGCGGTAAGAGGTATAATTATGATGAGTAATTTTCCAAAAAGTTCAAAGTTATAGCGTGACGACGTGGCCGGGTAAATTATCTCTTTCTCTCTCTTTCACATTTTCTCTGCTGTGTTAAAAAATGACGTTAATTATTGAGTGCGCTAGCTAGAATTTTCATCCAAGAAAATTGCTGCCACTATTTAGTGGGAACGAACGGGGGAACTCTTAAATATTTCATGACGGGTAAAAGATGTGAATTACGCCATAGACCAGAGGTAGGTGGCTGCTCGGTGGTAGAGTCCGGGGGGAGGGTGGGGGCGATGGAATGAGAGGGAGGTAAGAGCTTCGTTGGATATGTTGGATGTTGGAGGTACGAGCGTGGTGCAGCATATTATGCCGTTAATACGCTGCATATCGGGAGGCGAGCAGCTGGCGAAGCTTGGTTCACAACCGCCCCCTTGCTTCTCACAGCCCGCCCGGCTTCCTCGTTCCTTATTAATACATGCTAGTGCTACTGCCGCGGCATGCCGGTACGAGTACCGTTTCGAGACTAGTAAACCGAAACTTATCGATGTACGAGACGAGGACTCTGTCCGTTGAGTTTCACTGACCTTAAGAGCGATTCGCGCGTCCCGACGAGAAATCTTGAGGCGATAGAACGGAATTGGCGACTAAAAGGTAATTAATAGGTAAACGTCCGACGAAAAATCAAACAGGTGTTTTCTAGGGATCTTTCCTTAGTCCTCTCTATAAACGAAAATTCTGTTTCTAACCTAAGTCCATCCTGGTTCTAGTCTTCTCGTCAAGGTGAAGGCGATTTTATTCGAACGCAGCAAGACAAAATGAAGACTTAGTCGCGTTCCTCAATCAAAAGACCTGATTTGGTTCTAGAAATAACTACAGCTCCTGCTTTTGGCGGATATTAATCGAAAGCGAGGCATGAGATTCGAGCGCGATGAGATTGAAAAAGACGAAGTAGGTCTTCAGATACGCGTAAATATAATGAATTGACAGTAGTCTAATTCATATGGGAACTTAGAAATTGTGCCACAATGGAAACCTTTGTCGATAAATTAGTAATTTGTTTCCAGTAAAACTGGAATGAGCAAGATAATCAGTATTCCCATTAGTCCAGCGAGTTACACAAGTATGTAATGTAATTTTAATGGATTAGTCAAAATTTATGTACAATTTTTGTATTAACTTTTCATCACGCGAAGTTGCACCATATATTTAACGTTATAAATATAAGAACAAAATTTTAAACTGTTCTATGTCTGTAATTCTACAATGAAGAATCCTCGACCGTGCCGTGTGGATGTAAGGAGGAGCGTTGATAGTGGGGAAAATTTGGTTCCATATTTTCACCTAAATGAAAGCCAAAATTAAAAAGAAATAGATTTACCAGAGAATAATTATTTACTCCATGGATAGCGAGTGTCACAAGCTGAACGAGAGCCTATTCGGCTCGTGTCACACTCCCTAGCCACGGAGGAAACGATTAGTCTGGTAAATCTATTTTTTAATATTGGCCTTTATTTAGGAGAAAATACATAACCGAATTTCTCTCCCTATTTATAGCCTCCCTTACATCCGCATGACACGCTCGAGGCCCCTTCAGAACAAAATCTCATTTAGTCTATTTTGCTCGCTTTGATTCCGACGAAAATTAGAAGAATAGAATCAGATCTTCAAGACCTGCTTTCATCTAAAATGAAGACCTGATGTACCGTACATTTTTGCGTATTCCGACCAAATCCAGGTCTCAATTTAGAACTGGATTTGTTTTGACTTTTAGTTCATACCCATATTTTATTTTTCGACTCGGGAATGTTCACTCAATAGATACATGGAATTATTTTATTATACTATACATTTGTTGTGTGTGTGTGTGTGTGTGAAATTAGATTAAGAATACGTACCTAATGCTTTGCAAAGGATAACATATAGAGCTATCGAGCTTTCGTATATACACGTAAAACTCGAAGTAAAGCCAATTAATTTTCTAAATTAATTGACGTCGAAAGCATACGCCGTGCCTCTCTGGCGACAATTTACGATCTTTGTGAATCTTATTCAGTAAGTATCCAACAATAAACTGTCAACCGGAACGAAGTTTTCCCATTATCCATTAACCTAATTAGGTTGGATCTGCGGTATTGGGAGTTCGGCACTTTCGAAACTTCGCGGGTCTAACTTACCATCGACTTACTAGCAAATAAGGAAGCCGGCGAGTAACGTCTTTCTATATCTATATACAGGTATACGTCTACACCGAAGTGTAGTACCGTGGCTTCTGCAGCTCAAATATATTTCCTCGAAAGATCGTTTTTGCTCGAATTCGACATCGCGAAGCAAAGGATTACGCAGCTGAAATTCGCTCTTTGAATTTCGCGACGTTAATATGCGGACTTAATTCGGGTCCCGCGACCTTTGGCAACGACGGCGACATTCGGAACCAACGATCGACAAAGATCGTTTTTGCGTCACCCAGCCCAATTCCGACGCAGCGCAAACTATAAAGGCTCGCGGGACCGAAATTCGCTCTTTGAATCTCGCAGCGTTAATATACGAATTAAATTCGGGTCTCGACCTTCGTCGACGACGACCGCGTCGACATCCAAAATGGACCTGAGTAGGGAAAGCAGCGAGGCGGAAGCTTCGCTTAAGTGCAATTTGAATTTCATTAATTCGCCACGCTAGAATTCTCGCTCCGCTCTGACAGGACGCGTCTCCCTACATCGAACGTGCGCCCGCTTCCTTTTTCTTCTTTCGCAACGCCTTATAGTCCAAGAAACGAAGCCTTTAAATCGAATTTTGATTCGTATCGCTGCATTTTTTATTGAAGATAGGTTTCGGTACTAGAAAACTTCCCCTAAAATTTTAGGACCGAAAACCACCGGCAAAGTTGTTAAATAAATTAATTAATCCTGAAAATCACGTTCCTCGGCGCATATCTCTAGAAGGACGAAAAAAATCGAAAAATAGTTGAAATGAAAAATGTAGAGGCGAAAATAACAAATAAAAAAGGTTCAGTGAATTTTTCCGTTATGTCGCGTTGTTTAACCGTTAGAGCGTTTCAAAGGGGTTAAGGTAAATAACAATTTACTGTGGCTTTAATAATTAACCAATTGTAATGGTTCTTTTTTTAAAATGTTTGTAGAAATGTAGACTTTTATTTCAAAGATACAATTTTTTTTTTACGACTGTTTAAATTAATGATTTCGATTGTTGAAGTTTTCAACTTCAATTTTCATGCGGTTAATGTCAATTAATTTTTTTTTTTTCATTTCGTATCATTACTTATATTGTTTGGAAAAAAAAGTTCCTCTGACATTTTCTCGTATCTGCTCTACTTTACGACATATGAGAAATGGGGCGAATAATTTGTGACGGCCCTGATCGACAGAGATGAGTGTATACGTCTGCACCGCTTTTGCTTCCCCTGCCGCGTGTAGCGAACCGACCGCGACCCTTCCCAATTTCGTCTATCCTGCAAGGGAACAAGTAGGTAGTCGATGCTTCTCGGGTATTTTCGTAGCTTTTCGGCGTGAGTCCTTGTCTAATGAGTTTCTTTCTCTACTATCGCCTCTATCTCTGTACTCTGTGTCGATAGCGCAGCGGTAAATTTGCCGGGCTGGGAGTCTCGACGTCGTGGATTCACGACATCTCATGCGTTCTCTGTAGTAGGAAGGTATTGAACATGGCAACTCATTTTTTTAATTTATGAGAAATAAAAATAAATACACAAGGCGGAGTGTTAAATTGACCTCATCAATTCTAACCTTTCTAATATTTCAATATTTTCCATTCAAGTTCCAAGCATAAAAAAGGAATAATAACTGCGTGGTTGACGAGAGTCGTTTTAAATTGTAAAAAAAGAATTGAAGTGCCAAAAAATATGATACATAAAAGAAAGAAATAGGAGAAGGTAATTGAAGGGATTGACATTTTTCTCCAGGAGTAATACTGAAGATTTCGTCACTACATTTTAATGCCATGCATCGCATTCAAAACATAATTCTGTTACAATTAGAAATATAGAAATATAAAAATTTTTTCATTCTTTATAAAACATCAGTCAATTTCCATGGCCTCTTCTTCATTGACATCATCAGTTTCATCAAGTGACTCCAAACGGCACCTCTCAGCAGCTTCTACGTTCGCGTCTTCGTTGTCGTCGTCGTCGTCGTCGCTAATATTTTCATTGTCTTCTTCGTTGGTCATACTTCTTTCCGACCGCAGTGAAGCATTTTTGCAACTCTCTCCGTTGCAACTTTTGCATAGTACAGTGCAATGTAAGCACGATTAAATCTAATTGGTGAGTTAATTTGAGCGATGTCATTAAGTAACTCTCTGCTGCATATAAAGTTAAAAATCTTGCTGCTGCAAAAGATGGAATGCATTTAAATAATGACGAGTTAGTGACAATCGATACTTATTTATTATTTCAACGAATTTCTGTCGTTTTCAATGGTGATTTAGAATTAACACGTCATGCGTTAATGTATGAGCTATCTCCCTTTCCATTGAGTTTGTTCGACGAACGTGGTTTCATGAGAAAAACCCAAAAAGCAGAGCTGTACAAAGTGTTTGAACCACTTATTAGAAATGAGCAATTTTTAACTGGCGCATTCTACGTAATTGATGGAGGATGGTTATTGCATCAGGTAGTTTGGCCACATGGCCGAAATTTCGGAGAAATTTGTGACATTTATCTGCATTATATTTACAAACATTTTGGAGCGAGTGCGATGGTGGTTTTTGATGGTTATAGTAATGAAATAATTGGTACCAAATCCTACGAAAGATATCGTAGGAAAGAAAAGTCATTAGCTGCCGATATTGAAGTAGCCGAAGACAAACTAAGCACTTTAACTCAATCGAAATTCTTATCAAACGTCGCAAACAAATTAAAGTTCGTCAACATGTTGTCATCCTTCTTGCAACGAAATAACGTTACTACAAAAATAGCTGATGAAGATGGTGATACTCTTTAATCGTGAGAAGTGCAATTGAATTGAAGCAGTGTACGAGAAACATGGTCGCAGTAGTGGGGAACGATGTTGATCTTCTTGTTTTGCTGATTGGGCTCACCTCTGACGAAGAGGCTATATATTTCTATAAAGTTGCTCAAGGGAAGAAAGCCAACGTCATTTATTCAACGTCAACGCACAAAAACGTGAAGAAATTTATATTATTTGCTCATGCATTCGCTGGTTGTGATTCAACAAGTGCACTGTATAAAAAAGGAAAAAAAAACATCATTTCTGCACTCGAGAAAAATTCAGATCTGCAAGAAGCGGCAATGATCTTTTACAATCCAGGAAAAAGCGTTGATGAAGTGTCAGCAGCTGCTGAACGAATCATCATGTACCTTTATTCAGCCGGCAAGAAAAACACATCGATTAATCAATTAAGATACGAAATTTTCATGTCATCTGTCAGTGTTGCCAAAAAGGAGTTACCGTTGGCTTGTTTACCACCTACAACAGCAGCATTGAGAGAACATGCTAAGCGTGTATACTACCAGGTCCAAGATTGGCTAGGATACAAGTTGGATCCAGAAAAATGGGGATGGAGAAGAACAACGTATTTCTTGCTCCCAATTATGTCTAATGCTGCCCCGGCTTCGAAAGAATTATTGCAGAAGGTAAGATAATCACTTTTCAAATTTGTATACGCTTTTTATATATATGTAATATTAATTCAATATTGTCAACGATTTATCAGGTTAGCTGTGGATGTAAGACGGATTGTGGTACTGCTCGATGCAATTACAAAAAAGCGGGCTTACATTGCACTGTACTATGCAAAAGTTGCAACGGAGAGAGTTGCAAAAATGCTTCACTGCGGTCGGAAAGAAGTATGACCAACGAAGAAGACAATGAAAATATTAGCGACGACGACGACGACGACGACGACAACGAAGACGCGAACGTAGAAGCTGCTGAGAGGTGCCGTTTGGAGTCACTTGATGAAACTGATGATGTCAATGAAGAAGAGGCCATGGAAATTGACTGATGTTTTATAAAGAATGAAAAAATTTTTATATTTCTATATTTCTAATTGTAACAGAATTATGTTTTGAATGCGATGCATGACATTAAAATGTAGTGACGAAATCTTCAGTATTACTCCTGGAGAAAAATGTCAATCCCTTCAATTACCTTCTCCTATTTCTTTCTTTTATGTATCATATTTTTTGGCACTTCAATTCTTTTTTTACAATTTAAAACGACTCTCGTCAACCACGCAGTTATTATTCCTTTTTTATGCTTGGAACTTGAATGGAAAATATTGAAATATTAGAAAGGTTAGAATTGATGAGGTCAATTTAACACTCCGCCTTGTGTATTTATTTTTATTTCTCATAAATTAAAAAAATGAGTTGCCATGTTCAATACCTTCCTACTACAGAGAACGCATGAGATGTCGTGAATCCACGACGTCGAGACTCCCAGCCCGGCAAATTTACCGCTGCGCTATCGACACAGAGTACAGAGATAAGGCCATCGCACGTGAAAAAACGTAAGCAGTAACAGTAAGGATTGACCAATCAGAAAGCCTGTTTAAGCATAATTCCTTAAGAATAGTATTTCTGATTGGTCAATCCTTACTGTTACTGCTTACGTTTTTTCACGTGTGATGGCCTATAGAGGCGATAGTAGAGAAAGAAACTCATTAGACAAGGACTCACGCCGAAAAGCTACGAAAATACCCGAGAAGCATCGACTACCTACTTGTTCCCTTGCAGGATAGACGAAATTGGGAAGGGTCGCGGTCGGTTCGCTACACGCAGCAGGGGAAGCAAAAGCGGTGCAGACGTATACACTCATCTCTGTCGATCAGGGCCGTCACAAATTATTCGCCCCATTTCTCATATGTCGTAAAGTAGAGCAGATACGAGAAAATGTCAGAGGAACTTTTTTTTCCAAACAATATAAGTAATGATACGAAATGAAAAAAAAAAAAATTAATTGACATTAACCGCATGAAAATTGAAGTTGAAAACTTCAACAATCGAAATCATTAGTTTAAACAGTCGTAAAAAAAAAATTGTATCCCTGAAATAAAAGTCTACATTTCTACAAACATTTTAAAAAAAGAACCATTACAATTGGTTAATTATTAAAGCCACAGTAAATTGTTATTTACCTTAACCCCTTTGAAACGCTCTAACGGTTAAACAACGCGACATAACGGAAAAATTCACTGAACCTTTTTTATTTGTTATTTTCGCCTCTACATTTTTCATTTCAACTATTTTTCGATTTTTTTCGTCCTTCTAGAGATATGCGCCGAGGAACGTGATTTTCAGGATTAATTAATTTATTTAACAACTTTGCCGGTGGTTTTCGGTCCTAAAATTTTAGGGGAAGTTTTCTAGTACCGAAACCTATCTTCAATAAAAAATGCAGCGATACGAATCAAAATTCGATTTAAAGGCTTCGTTTCTTGGACTATTAACTCCCCACCATTACAGTATTTCCTTGGTTTCGACAAAACGCGCGCCGCGCCGTAAATCAAGCCAGAAGCGTTCCCGTAGCTTCGACCACGCGCGCGCGCGGCTCATGGTAGAATAATTGCCGAAGAACAAATTTACATGAACGGCGCGGAGAGAAAACGCGGGACGGCTATTGTAACTCCGTTTGAGTCGTTCATACGCGATGTTTAGCGCATAGGTATTCGGTACCTCGACTCCACATACATGTACGGTAGTGGTGGAGAAATATCGATAGCACTATCGATAATTATCGATAGTTCTGACTATCGAAAATAATCGATAGTTTTTTTTCCTATCGAATATACTATCAATAGTTAAATTTTATGACTAACCTTAACCACCTTTCGTTCAACTCTGGGCCCCCTTTCTCGACTCACTCGCAAAGTTACGTATATGTACTTATCTTAGCGAATAGACCAATCAGGATCAAGTATTCCGTTGTGATGGGGTTACGGATTGGTCTATTCGCTAAGATACGTATACGTTTCTTTGCGAATAGACCAATCCGTAACCCCACCACAACGGAATACTTGACCCTGATTGGTCTATTCGCTAAGATGCGTATACGTAACTTTGCGAGCGACTCGAGAAAGGGGTCCTATGCCTCTCTGTCTGAATCTGAATACTCAGACGCGATCAGCTGTAAAACTGAGTGCTAATGACACTGCACAGAGTAGAGAGTGGTTTAGATTAATTCTCTAAGTTCTAGTTCTATGAATTTGTGAGTTGAATATTACGCTGTAATTATTATAAGGGCAAGGGAAATGTAGGATTTTAACCATATTTTTCAACAAATTTGGTATTTGAAATGAATTCTACATTAGGTTAGTTGTTTAGGTTGATATTTTCTTTCTTTTTTTACTCACTCATCAGCACCCCTGTCGCCCCATGCCTCGTTTTTTGCGCTCAAGAGCGAACATTAGGGGGGAGGCATAAGAGGAGGATTATTATTAATTTGCACACCATTTTACATCATTTTTTGATTGTGTAAAAAAAATAATAGTTATTCTAACCTATTCTAAATTCTTAGGATCAAGTGGTGTCGGTACTAGTAACAAAGACAATGATTTTGCTACTGAAATGATGTCTGTAAATGAAGATACATAAAAGTCCCTTTCAGAATATTCCGAATCACATTCTGAAGCTGTTACCGACTCTTGTGCAAGTACTGTAATTAATAAAAGGAAGAGGCAGAAAACGTCGATGGTTTGGAAATATTTCGAACGATCTAATGATCGTATGTTTGCTAAATGTGTGACATGTGGTAAAGAGTATAAAACCAGTGGGAATAAAAGCAATTTAGCTGATCACTTGAAAAGATTTCACTCAATGATTAATTATGATACTGAAAGTGAAGATGAACTTGCACCACTTGCATTTATCTCCACATCTAGTAGTAGCACTTTAACCTCAGCAAGGTCTCGCAATAGATCAGTAAGTCCTTTTTTCAAGAGATCCATTGAATATGAAAGCACATCAAAAAGGAAAAAGGATTTGGATCTCACTCTTACAATGATGATTATCAAAGATATACAACCTTTTAATATCGTTAACGATTCTGGATTCAGGAGGCTTATCTATCTTCTTGACCCTCGTTATGTCATACCAAGTAAATTTACGATTCGAGAAAATTTGATAAAGACTCTTTATAATGAAGGTTCAAGCAAACTAAGAAATATGTTGACTGATATCAAATATGTAGCAATAACCTGTGATACTTGGACATCAGTTTTCACAGAATCATACTTGTCGGTAACTTGTCACTTTATCTTGAATTATACATTGAAATCTGCTGTTTTAGCAGTCAAACATTTGACTAAAAACCATACATCACAAAATATTGCTGACGTACTACAGGAAACATTTGATGAATGGAATATTACAAATAAAATCAGCTGTATCGTTACTGACAATGCAGCGAACATGGTCAAGACTTGTGAAATTTTAAGGAAGAGACATCTCTCCTGTTTTGCACATACTCTCAATTTAGTTGTACAAGACAATATAAATGCTGAAGAAAGTCAGGGTATTTTAAAAAAATGCAAAGAGATTGTTCGATTCTTCAAAAGTAGTACATCAGCAACTGATATATTCAGAGAACAACAACGTCAACAACAAAATACCGAGAGTAAGAAAATAAAAGAGCCATTGAAATTGATTCAAGAAGTACCTACGTGATGGAACAGTTCTTTATATATGATATGATAAATAGAACATTGTTGAAAGTAAGAAAAGCCCCTTCTCCGTTGACTGTAAAGGAAGTAGCTATCCTCAGAGATTTTGAGGCATCATTGAGTTGTTTTGATGATGCAACTAACAAAGTATCAGGCTCCTCTTACGTTACCATATCACTAGTAATTCCACTGACATTTGGAATTTTCACTTCTCTGAATGAAACTATTCTATCTTTGACCACAACTGAAGGTAGAAAATTATGTGAAGGTCTAATAGAATCCACCATGAAGAGATTGTTTCCATATGAGTCCAGATCAGTGACTAGAATATCAACACTTCTCGATCCAAGATCCAAGAAAGAAGGCTTTAGAACTTCAGAAAATGCAAACCAAGCTGCAGCTTTCTTGGAACAAGAAATGGTTCACAGTTCTAATATGGAGAATGTTGAGGTTACAACTGCCGGGGATACACATACAGATTCTACAGAGAGTGAAGATGATGCAAGTACTTCACACTTAAAAAGAAAGTCTCTGTTGTCATTCGTCACTGAAAGAAATGACAAAAAAGTTAAGAGTATAACAGCAGATGTGATTATTCGAAAGAGACAATACATGGAAAGGCATAATGCAGCTGAAGATACAGATCCGTTATTATTTTGGAAGGTATGAAAACATGGTAACATAAAAATTGATCCCCTAATGTACATTTATATATATGTATAGGTTAATGGTAAAGAACTTCAACCGATCCCTGAGCTAAGTCTTAAATATCTATGTATTCCCGCAACTTCTGCAGAATCCGAGAGACAGTTTAGTACTACAGGACACATTATTAGTAATAGGAGATCTCGGAGGAAGCCAAAAAATGTCAACATGTTCTTTTTTTAAATAAAAATCACTGGCTGTTAGATTTATAATTAATAAAGCTATTGTACTTTAAGTAAATTGACTTTAATTGATTAATTTTCGAATTTTTTAGAACTATCGATAACTATCGATAGTGTGATGTCATACTATCGATAACTATCGATGGCGTCGACTATCGATATTTCTCCACCACTAATGTACGGTAAGCGTTGCTGCACATAAACACGCGCAACTAACTCGAAAAAGCTGGCGGGAGATCATTTTAAATAGATGTTGACGAGACACCGCGTTAACGTTCTCGAAAGTGCAATTACGCGAAAGACGGCGCGCGCGGTACGGTGTTGAGTTTCATGATTGTCTTCCGTTTTCCATAGCGCTAAGTGAACGGGGAAGGCTCTGCCACAAGCGTATAAAGGGTCTAGCCGAGTAAGATGGTCAAAAGTGCCTTTGAGCGATTCGAAAAAGTGACCGGGCCATTATGTTCCTGATGTATAGAAGCCCCTATTCCTAGATTTTTAGACCCCTAGACGAACCTGGGGCAAAATGAGACGGCATTTGGTGTTTTGGGTTTTTTTAACGATATCTCGGTCAATTTTTGAGCTAGAAAAGAAATCTCTTTTTGGTTTCGTAGAGTTTTTTAAGTTTTATAAAACTGTTCAGTCGAAAAAATGTTTGGTGCCAAATTCATATTTTCATAGCGTTTAAAAAATTTCAAACATTTTTTTTTCGAAAATGAAAATATACTCTCTTTTAGAAAAAATATATTTTGTGTAATTTTACTCCAAAAATACGCCTACATTTTTTTAGATTTTTAAAATTGGTGGAACGACCTTGAAAAAAATAAAAACCCCTTAAAAACATTGTTTTTCGCTTCTAGCGCCTTGCAGATAGATCTTACGATAAAATCAATAGCACCATTGGATTCTACGTCAAAAAATACATCGAAAACATGTACCACACTTTTTAAAATAACGTGACACCTTCATTAATTTTAACGAATAAAATGATTTTCTACGCCGTGGCGCGCCGGTCGACCCGGCTGACTACGTAGACACTTATTTTTTTTAAATCCAAGGCCAACCCAACATTTTTTTGTACATATGATACATCTTTGAGATGGATTCTTTCATGTAGAATACGATGATGCTATCGATTTTGTCATAGAACTCACTCAAAAAGCGCTAAAAGCAAAAAGCCTCTAAAAAATCTAGTTTTTTAATTCTAGCGCTCTTTACATGGACCCTACTATAAAATTATCAGCACTGTCGTTCTACGAGAAAAATACATGTATAATATATCAATTATTATTACTTTTACGTCATGAGAAATCAACAATTGAACTTCTAACCCCCGAGTTCCTGAGTTATCTATACGGATAAGCCACGTTTAGCACTACAATTGCCGATTTCTTATAATGTAATAGATAAAATACGATGATGGTACATTGGTTTTATCGTAGAGTTTTCTTAGAAACCTGGTGTGCAAAATTTACAAAATAACAATACTTTACAGGGCGACGAAAAATGATTAATTATGTGCGGCAGTTGCGATTTTGTGATTATTAGTCAATCAGGTTAGTTAGTTTGTGATTGTTAGTATGCGTATAAACACACGCTACAGTTTGAATGTGCATTGGTGTGCTGTGTGTATGAGAGCCGGTGCTGAAAATGGCGCATGCTACACCTGCTACGCGTGTGCGAGAGAGAGATAGCAAATAGTCCAGGCGGGAGACAATAAGTTCTCGGCCGCGCGAGAGAAGGCCGACGCGCGCGGTAAAATCGAGGAAAAATCGTAGTTTGGTGTAAGAAGAAGCGGCATCAATAGAAGTGCATCGTGTGCAGTGATAGCAGTGTGGCATAGGCATATAGTGAAAAATTCAGCGACGAGTGACAACATCCAGCTTGAGTAAGAACAGCGAAGAGAAGTCAAGCATCTCCACTGCCGGCCACCAGGGGCCACTGATACCGTTGATATTCCACGCGCCGCCAACTCTTGCACAGTGCACGGCGAGTCTCAACTCGATCTGATTAGTTTTACGGGTAGCGACTGATTTGATCTACCGAAACCCGGATATTCTGTCCCTATCTACCGATTCCCACACTGTGCCCATTTACCGGATTATATAGGTACATAAGCAAGACTTAATACTGCTTTAATTGTAAGTACTTTTCATTAATAAACGTTACTAATTAATTATTTAATCAAATATCAATGTAAAAACAGCCAAGAAAACTGATCTAACATAATAAACCTACAAAGTAAACGCGAAATATTGCTGTAACGATCTTCGAAAAATCTTTGAATTTTGTAAGTACATGTAAAGAGGTGGTTTTATATGCAAAACAACTAACTAATTAATGAAGAATTGATTAATTACGAATTCTCACTAAAAGAATTAATGTTTATAAAATCAATATCAACAAATAATTTCCAATTTCCGATTAATGTTTTCAAATGGTATTATTGCAACGTGCAAGAGTGTTGTTCATGGTTTATTGTTGCTTTAATTGGAACTATTTTCCATTGATAAGTGTTATCTAATCAAATAATAACGTAAAATAAGCCAAGAAAGCTGATTTTTGAATAACAGTTAATAAATAATAATTAAGTAATAATAATATACACCATCTGTACTTTAACTAATTTTTTATTTACAATAATCGCACAAGAATCGATTCATCGGTTATTTTTCTATTTCGATTGTTAGAATTTTTTTGATCATTGCACGTCCCTAGAACAGATACCTACGTTGAAAAGAAACATTTTTTTTTGTTCAATTGTACTTTACGGGCCGAAAATATATGAAATTATTTTTTTTAATATTTAAGATTTTTCTTTATCTAGATTCATGAAATAATTGATAAGTTCTTTCTCTTTCAGGTATCAATCGTTATGGCTGCCTCAAAAATTGATAACAATTGTCCTGGTTGCGGTTTATCAGAAAAAAAAATGGCCGGGAAAAAAAAAATTGACACAGATGCTGAAGCTATTGCTTTATCCGACTATTTTGCTACAAATGTTGTAATTGGAGATATTCTGTGTCAAAAGTGCAACGGTATGGCACGCTTAGCAAAGTCAAAACAACGTAAACTTGAAGAACCAAAAAACGTGGTAAATACGTCACAGTCCGACAGTGAAGAATTCACTTCATCTTCAGATCCATCATCACAGCCTGCTAAAATCGATCCAGTTTATAGCCCACCGACAATACAAGTTACTGACAAAGAAACAATTGAATTACCTTTTAAAAGAGTGATTTCTACGCATGATTATTGTTGTCTGTGTCGAAGCAAATCAGGAATCATCAACGTTCCTTTTGAAGCACGGCAACAAGCTTTCGTTAAAAAGGAAATATTTATTCCAGAAGGTAATCGATGCTGTCACAGACATTTGATAAAGAGACGGTTTTATGTAGAAGAGTTGAATAATTTAAAAATACATGCGAAGTCATGTACTACAACAACTAAAGATATAACTAAATTACTCAAAGCTATGAGTATAACTTCTGATAGAGAATTACAGGACAGAATCGGTGACTTTTCTATCTCTGAAGACAGAATTCGCGCGTTTACAGGATTAACCTGGGAACAGATAAAACAATTGAAAGAAATGATGGTTTCTTTAAGAAATACGGATAATCGGACTGTTACGCAAGCTCTTGTTGTGTTTCTATTCAGATTACGAACAGGAAATTCAAATGAGATTATCTGCTCTATTCTTGGACTTGAACGTCATCAGCAAGTCTCTGAGTTTTCAAAGTCTATTTTGAACTCCTTTGAAAAGGATGTCTTGCCTTCGCGCTTTGGCTTAAAGGCCGTCAATCGAGAAGACTTGATTCGTAACCATTCAACAATTCTCCTCCAAAAACTTCACGGCGTAAGTGACAATAATCTTGCACTTGTTGCTGATGGCACTTATTTGAAGCATCAAAAAAGCTCCAATAACGAATACCAACGAAGATCTTATTCAGGGCATAAGAAACTTCCTCTGTGTAAGCCGTTCACTATATGTACTACAAATGGCCTTGTTGTTGATGTATTGGGACCATTTTATGCTAGAGAAAACGATGCAACAATTTTGAAAAAGATTTTGGTTGCCAATAATAATGATTTGAAGAAGTTAATGTGCAAGAAAGATGATGTTTTTATACTTGATCGGGGCTTTCGGGATATAAAATCGCAATTAGAAGATGATGGATATCGCGTTCTTATGCCAGCTTTGAAAGATAAAAATGAAAAACAATTGACAGCGGAAGATTCAAATAAATCTCGACTTGTTACGATACTTCGTTGGGTGGTTGAAGCTGTACATGGTAATGTAGCTCAAAAATACAAGTTTCTTCATCACCAATTGGACAATCGCTATCTGCCTGCTGCTGGTCTGTACTGCAGAATAGTTTGTTTTTTAGTAAATCAATTTGGAAAACGACTTGTCACCACTGCTTCTTCGGATAATGAGATACTACGGTACATACTTGAAAAAAATTCCAAAGAAAATAGCTTAGCTTTAGAAGTAAAATCAGGAAAATATAGCCGAAGGACCAGTTTATTTAAAAAATTGACGTCTGCCAATGTACAGGATTTTCCTGAAATGACAGTACAGGATCTAACGAAATTCTTCACTGGAACATATCAAATGAAGCAAGCAATATCCTACTTGGCTGAAATGACGGGTGAGACAAATGAGATTAATCTAGGATACTGCAAAATATCACCTGATCTTCTCAAGGTAGAAGTGAGATCAAGGCATAAAGAAAGTAAGACGTACAAATGCTATATCCATTATAAACCAGACACTCTTGGCTGTGCTGGCATTTTACGTTATTACTGTGAGTGTCCTAATGGTGAGAGAACGATCGGTTGTTGTTCTCACGTGGCTGCCGTTATTTACTATTTATCATATGCTAGAATGCAATCCTACATTGTGAAACCTGCCGAACATCTCACAAAGTTATATGAACAAGATCATATGATTCCTGTTATTGAAGAAGATAGTGATGAGGATTAATAGAGATCAATATATTTTTTATTGTTGTAAAAAGTTAATAAATTATTTCATACTTAACAAAATTGATTGTCTATGATTCTATTTATTGTCTTATTATTCATTGACCACTTACCATTAGTAAAAAAAAGTATATTTCTTGAAAATGATATAGCTCCAAACTGAGTTGTCTTCTCCAACATTCTTTTCCGTTACGAATAATAAATAAAATGAATAAAAAAATTTCGTGTTCGGTTTCGATAATTACTGATTTGTTTTTCATAAGAGGTTTTTTTGTACTTTCAGGATAACTCTACGATGAAATGAATACCATCGACATGTATCATCTATTCATGCTGTCATATTATAAGAAATCAACAATTGTAGTGCTACACGTGGCTTATCCGTATAGATAACTCAGGAACTCGGGGGTTAGAAGTTCAATTGTTGATTTCTCATGACGTAAAAGTAATAATAATTGATATATTATACATGTATTTTTCTCGTAGAACGACAGTGCTAATAATTTTATAGTAGGGTCCATGTAAAGAGCGCTAGAATTAAAAAACTAGATTTTTTAGAGGCTTTTTGCTTTTAGCGCTTTTTGAGTGAGTTCTATGACAAAATCGATAGCATCATCGTATTCTACATGAAAGAATCCATCTCAAAGATGTATCATATGTACAAAAAAATGTTGGGTTGGCCTTGGATTTAAAAAAAATAAGTGTCTACGTAGTCAGCCGGGTCGACCGGCGCGCCACGGCGTAGAAAATCATTTTATTCGTTAAAATTAATGAAGGTGTCACGTTATTTTAAAAAGTGTGGTACATGTTTTCGATGTATTTTTTGACGTAGAATCCAATGGTGCTATTGATTTTATCGTAAGATCTATCTGCAAGGCGCTAGAAGCGAAAAACAATGTTTTTAAGGGGTTTTTATTTTTTTCAAGGTCGTTCCACCAATTTTAAAAATCTAAAAAAATGTAGGCGTATTTTTGGAGTAAAATTACACAAAATATATTTTTTCTAAAAGAGAGTATATTTTCATTTTCGAAAAAAAAATGTTTGAAATTTTTTAAACGCTATGAAAATATGAATTTGGCACCAAACATTTTTTCGACTGAACAGTTTTATAAAACTTAAAAAACTCTACGAAACCAAAAAGAGATTTCTTTTCTAGCTCAAAAATTGACCGAGATATCGTTAAAAAAACCCAAAACACCAAATGCCGTCTCATTTTGCCCCAGGTTCGTCTAGGGGTCTAAAAATCTAGGAATAGGGGCTTCTATACATCAGGAACATAATGGCCCGGTCACTTTTTCGAATCGCTCAAAGGCACTTTTGACCATCTTACTCGGCTAGACCCTTTCATGAGAATTGCTACACGTACGAGTATTATGTATAAGGTGGGGGAGAAGGTTCGAGGTGTGGCGTAACACCCTTTTTTTGAGACGTAGCTCATCGCTCGTTATTACTGTAAAAAGGGAAACACGAGATATTTTAGTAAGGACCTTCGATTATATTGAAAATAAACTAGTAAGTTTTTAAAGACCATCTGTCAACATTATTGCAGCGATTGGCATTAATAAAAAAAAAATTCGCGAATAGTTCTCAGTTAATTTCTAATGCCTTTTTTGCAGCGAAATAATTTGGAATTCGCTGAGCATGCTCTTTTACAGGTTGGAAATAGGTTTTCATAAAAAACTATAACTAACAATTTATTAATTGGTTATTTAATACCGCGGCCGATAACTGTCATGCCTGAGAATGTTTGAACTTGAGTTGACAGGCACCAAAACTTTGAGCTACATTAGACTTATTATGTACTTACGGAGAATGCGAGATAATTCCCGATCTATGGTTCGTTGCGCACTATCGATTCCAATCTATTTCAATGCGATGTCTTGTTATAATATTATATAAGGTTATTACAGTAGCAAATCATTTTGTTAACACCAAGCGAAAATGCTTTGTTTTAAACCTTCCGCGTTTACTACTACATATCTCTCGTAGGCATAATGATCGATTGTCTCTCTGATTTGAATAACCATAATATCCAGGAATAATATCTACTTCAGTTATTACTATCCAAATGAGTCTCACTATTTTACCGACAGCAAGTTCATTCTCAATTTCCACGCGAAAAGTTTCTACTACGAATTTTCGAAGTCCCTAGAACTGACAGATGCCTCTTAACATTTATAAGTACCCAATAGAGTGATACGTATTTTGCTGAGGGAATCTATGAGACATTTGCCGATAGTAATGAAACATTCAATATACAGAAGACTCTCCCAAATGGCGCACCTCTCAAATAACCCCTTCTCCTATTTTTCTGTCCTCGCCCGATTCTTCATTGGTGAGGAAAACTGAAGTTAGGACGACCTACCACAAACTAACACTTCTATCCCCAAGATCAGTATACAATGTGATTCTCAGGAAGCGAGTTATAGGACGGTATGCTATGTACACGGAAAGAAAAAATCAAGAAATTTTGTAGGGAAAGTTCAAGAAAAATTAATGTGCTGCCCCTGAATCGTGGTGCAAACGTCCAGACCAAGAAAAAGTCTGGTGCGCATGCGTATTTATTAGTGATGAGCACCTGAAAAATGCTTGTACTGGCACGGTAAAATTTGTGTGAAGAGGAAAGACTAGTACGCATGCGTTGTTCTTACTAACAAGAAGAGGCTGCTAAGAGACGTCTTAGAAGTAGAAACAAGAAAAAAGAGAAGTATAGGTAGGCCGCGGTTAGACTACATTTCGCAAATCGTTAAGGATGTAGATTGTTGAAAATACAGGGAAATGAAAAGACTAGCGGAGCTGCCTTGGGGTAGCGCGCTGTTAGCGACTGTCTCGCTAAAAGTCTGGAAGCGAACTGTCTCTCGTACGCCTTCCTGCCTCAGACGTACCCTCGGCAAAGGGTAAGTAGCAAGGTTAGATACCTACTCTCTTTTCCCTCGGTAGCAGGGCAAAACGGTCAGGTAGTTGCCTTTATGAACCTTTACCGTGCATCGGCACGGGGATGTCGAAGTGTCCGTCTACGGGACACTCGGCCACAATCGGCAACGATCGGCAATCGTCGGCGACAGCACCGGAAAAATTCCGGTGCTAAAGGCCTTCACACACAAAATTCCATAAGGCCGTAAGACGTAAGCGTAAGCGAATAGACCAATCAGGATCAAGTATATTTCCTCACTATTTTTCTCCGTAACCGCGTTAGCCGTACTGCCGAGAAATTACGTAAGGATGATATTTCTACGGCTTACGCCTTGTGGACAACCAATCATAGTTCTTCGCGCCTATGGAGCTTCTATTTGAAGTGTATTTTTAGTGAGGTTATGTGATTGTACTTGGTACACTGAAGCGATTGAAAGATGAGTGATCACAATCAATATTGTAATATGTTGAACGAAACAATTGATGAAGACCTTGATATCGATCAGTCTCAAAATATGAAAGAGGCTGACGGACTTTTGATTGACGCAGTGAGAGGTTATCTTCATCTTTACGACTAAAAAAGTAAAGACTTCAAGGATAGCGTGATGAAAGAAAATTCATGGAGGGAGATTGCTACAATGATGAATATGACTGGTAATATATTATATAATTTACATCAAGAGCAGTCGATATTAATTTCAATCGTTTATTACACCTCAATTATTTTGTTGTAGCCAGAGATTGTCAAACTTGATGGACACGTCTCCGTGAGAAATTCGGAAAAGAAAAGCGGCTACGGGAATTAGATACCCGAAGTGGCAGTGTAGCAACACGCAGAGTTCCATATCCCTTATATGAATCGATGCTTTTCTTGGAGAATCATATAAAAAGAAGAAAGTAAATATTTAAAGCAAATATACTATAATCCTAAACTTTGCTTGATATGTCGTAAAATTCCACTGAATATTATTTTAAGACGTTCACCAACTACTCCAATATTAAGCCGCCAAAAGAGACACCTAATACTACGAAGGAGACTGCAGTATCAACAATGCTGAACGATAAAACTAACTGCTTAATGAACTCTCAACCAGTGAATTCACTAGCAGTGGATTTGATTGACTCGGATCTAAGTGACTCAGCAGATACGGAATTCCCAAAGAAATCTAGTGCAAATTTTTTGTCTTTTTTTGGTAATAGCCCGGCCCAGCGATCCAAACTCGCGGCTCGTGAATTTTCCGATAATATCGAGACCGACGAATCCCTTGCGATAACCTCAAATGCTTCATCATCATCAGTACGAATTCGTCCAGCATCTTCTCCAGCACCTGGATCCAACAAATGCAACATCCGACATCGGAAAGGCTTTGTCATTACTATGTCAAACTATGGCTCAACGCATGAATGGAAATTCAACTCCTCCAAGTAGTAAATCATGCAATGACATTTTTGGTACGTTCATAGGCAAGATGTTGGATTTTTTACCAGATTCTGAAGCCAACAAACGACGGCTGGCAATAACCCAAGTACTACATGAACCTTTCTAACACCTTAACAAACAAATTAACAATAAAATAGTTTGTCTAACGTGACAAAAACAGTGTTAGTGCAATTGATGTGCCCCTTCCAAAAATTTAACCAAATATAATTCATAAACATAAGTTTATTTTTATCATATACGTGTGTTTGTAATGTGTTTAATTGTATTAAAGATATATATATATATATATATGAATTATATCTTCTATATATGTATATAAAAATGAATGTTTGTCTGTCTGTCTGTCTATCTGTCTGTATGTATATCTCTTATGCCTTCCTAAACCATTTTTCCGATTGCGATGAAACTTTGGGGAATAGTTGCACGCATGCTCGCGAAGGTTTCTGAGTTAGCAAATCTTATACAGGGTGTTCAAAAAGTCCCGGCACAGCTGATTATCTCAGCGGGAAATCATTTTAGAGAAAAATGTTTAATACAAAACTTTTAGGATTTTTCCCTGGCTACCCAATGGTCATATTGAATTTGACATTGACGATGACCTTCTAGGGATAAAATTGATTTTTTAAAATGCGAACCCTTATTTTTGATACCAGTAATGAAGAGAGCGGGAAATTTCACGTTCAAATATGTCCTTGACCATTATTTTCATGTGAGCTTTATGGTCAGCGGAGGTCAAATTGAGGTCAAGTACAGTTCGGCTTCGTACCATGAAAGCTATGGGCCCTATAAAAATTCTTTTTGATAGTAGGGTTTAGGATTTTTCCGTGGCTATACAATGGTGATATTGGATTTGACCTTGACCATGACCTTCATTTGGAAGTTCTTACATCTAACATAATATTCCAAATCAGTTACACGTAAAACCCCTTAGTGCCAACCAAATTTAATCGAGGCAACAATCATTACTGGCAAATTCAAACGCGAAGACGTCCTCATTCACGCATACCTATGATTTCCAACGATTTAACATTCGAACTTAAGCGGCTCCAGTTCCCTTTGCGTCTTGCTTTTGCTATTACCATCAACAAAGCACAAGGTCAATCGTTGACTATTGCTGGCTTAAATTTTTAATTAAATGTAAAACTTATTGAATGCAGAATTTAATTACACTTACTTTAATAAAAAACAATTATACGTAAATACACAATAACCTGGCGTGGATTTTCTATGCTAGATTGTGATTGGTCCGCAGTAACAGCTACGTCAAGTTGTGTGTGATGCCCGTTACGGCTTACGGCTTATGTCTTGCGTCTCTACGGAAATGCTTGTGTGAAGGCCTTAACACCCGAAAATTTCTTAATTTTCTTTTAATATTTAACAAAAAATCAAGAAAAAGTATTTCGCAGCACGAGAAAATTTCTAAGTCACGGAAATTTTACTGTGCTGTTCAAGAATTTTTGTTCTGCAGTGCAGTAAAAATTCTAGCATGTACAGTAATTATTCCAGTGTAACTGTTAATTTTTCTTTCAATCATCAAGAAAAATCCCAGAAAGTGCCGCTTGCACCACGATTACAGTGTCAAGCACAGTAATTTTTCCTGATTTTTTCTTTCCGTGTAGCGCTTTGGAAACTGTAGGCGATCAGATACTGCTAGGCACTGCTTGCACCTCGACGATTGGTTATGATGATATGAAAACAGCGTCCACCAGTCGTTTCGAGAGAAGGTTCCTAGTGTCTAATCACCTGACTCAGGCACTAGGAATTTTCTTTCGAAGTGTTTGCCGGGTACTGTACTCCATCGCAGCCAATCGTTACAGCGTCCTTGAGCCAATAGCGTATAACCTGTAGTCTACAAAGCGCTATGTAGCCTACCGTCCTATGATCCGCATCCTGAGAATCACTCTGTATGAATCTAGTACAGTAGACTAGCGGTTATCCGAGTCCCGGTTAACCGAGGCTCCGCATTAACCGAGGGCTCTCTCAGGAGTGTTCGCCGCATGATCTACTGTTTTTCCAACGTTGGCGCAACATCGCCGCTTCCAAGAGAGGCAAAAAATTAATCACCTCAGACCTGATTTTTGTTTGTTTGATGAAAACATTTTTGATGTGAAACATCTTATGCCGCGCTTCGGGGGTGAGACCGGCTGCTCGTGAAACGTCGCTGGAGTGGCTAAATACGCTAAGGCCAAGCGAACGTTGAACATTGCCTCTATATCTACCGTATGTCCAATGGCTAGTCAAGCAGGTGCAGCGACCTGAATTTTTCTGAAATTTGACTTCGGCAGTGTTTTAGTTAGAGTTGGCTTTGGAAGATGGCGCTACGTACGAGCGAAATATTTGAAATGGTAAAAGCGGGAGGTAGATAAATGCGGGAGATCGAAGTGTAACCTCAAAATTGTGAATGTTTAAATAATGGTGAGTAATTGTTTGAAACGATAAGACATAATAATTATGGCTTCTTTTCGATGTTCAACCAAATAACACGACTGATACCTAATTGCAGAGAGAAACTGATGCGACTGGCAGTCGTGGAGGAAGGGGCTACCGTCAACGTGGTCCTCGCCAGAGTGGTCGAGCTCTGCCTCGGCGACGAAAGGTGCAATTGAAATGAAATTAAAGTCTGAGCAAAGTGAAAATTGGAAGGCATGGAAAGAAAACGCGGTAGAGTCGTTGACAGAAGGAGTGTGAGTGAAGTGCGAAAGAAAAGTGCAGTGACGCCGAAAAACCATGTAGAAGACAGTGACGAACAGCAGCAGCAGCTAGTCGACACTGCTCAATTCCGCACCAGCTCCTGAATGATCGCGATATATCATTCAGGAGCTGGTGCGGAATTGAGCAGTGTCGATCAGCTGCTGCTGCTGTTCGTCACTGTTTTCTACATGGTTTTTCGGCGTCACTGCACTTTTCTTTCGCACTTCACTCACACTCCTTCTGTCAACGACTCTACCGCGTTTTCTTTCCATGCCTTCCAATTTTCACTTTGCTCAGAATTTAATTTCATTTCAATTGCACCTTTCGTCGCCGAGGCAGAGCTCGACCACTCTGGCGAGGACCACGTTGACGGTAGCCCCTTCCTCCACGACTGCCAGTCGCATCAGTTTCTCTCTGCAATTAGGTATCACTCGTGTTATTTGGTTGAACATCGAAAAGAAACCATAATTATTATGTCTTATCATTTCAAACAATTACTCACCATTATTTAAACATTCACAATTTTGAGGTTACACTTCGATCTCCCGCATTTATCTACCTCCCGCTTTTACCATTTCAAATATTTCGCTCGTACGTAGCGCCATCTTCCAAAGCCAACTCTAACTAAAACACTGCCGAAATCAAATTTCAGAAAAATTCAGGTCGCTGCACCTGCTCGACTAGCAATTGGACATACGGTATATCTATTCTATATATAGATATAGAGGCAACGGTCACCCTGCGTCTCCTCACTGAACTGCGTCCCAACGTTCGCCTGGCCTAACTCGGGACGCATCGGCTCTCTCCGCCACGACTCGATGGTCCCCTTTCACCGAGCCCTAGCTTAACCACTTACTACTACACGCTCACTGTATCGGTGTACGAAGCAGTATTTACCCTCATTAATGAAAGCACGAGGATTGATTGATCATTGGTTAGAACGTTTAAAAATAACATTTAAATACCGTTTGTATAGGAAAATTGTTAGATGTGAAACATCGAAAGTCTTCTTTGTAGAAAGTATTCGATAGGAAGGATGGACCACGCATCCGTTGAAAGAATACGTGCGCCAGTGCGCATTTGTATTTATGACTGTGATACCATTAAACACGGTACGAACCGTTGTGTCGAATTCCGTTTATCGCGAGACGGAACAGCGACTGATGGCAGAGTTAAGAGAGAGTAAACAATGCGCTTTTTGAATTAGACACAACGGTTTGTACCGTTTAATAGTATCACAATTATAAATACAAATGCGCACTGGCGAACGTGTTCTTTCGTTTTCAGCTAGATTTACTCAAGTGGACACAGCATTGAGAACAATCTAGCGAGAGTTAGTCTAGAATCTCGGTTGAGAAAAATAAATCTAGCTAGATTGTGCAGTGGATACACGATACAAATTTACTGCCAGAGAAATTTCAGTCTATTTGACCGGCTAAGGGCCGGTTTTACCAACACGGTATAAACGCCGTATAGCGCTATACTGAGAATAACCTGTACGCAAGCGTTTTACCACGATGGTATAAGTCTGGAATAGGATAAACTTTGGAATAAATGCAGGGATAGCTTATCCGGCAGTTTCAGCGCTGGATAAGCTAGCTATCCTCGGGATAACCTAACTTTTTGTTTGCGTCTATTATTCCGTGACAGAATCACAACCGTGACAGAATCATAATAATTGTTATTAGTTGTGAAATAGAGTTGATTGATGTGCCAGTTGTCAAATCATCATCTGATGATGAAATTGACGTCTTACAAAGAATGAGAAATCCTAGGAAAATACGTGCCCGGTAAGTAAATAAAGGATACCTATACCTACTAATTTATAACCAATATCTAATACAAAACTATTCCAGAGTTGACTATTTCGAAGAATACAATGGTTGTAGAATTCTTCACTTGCTTTCGTTTGGAAAAACAAACCTGTCAGAGATTATTGGGACAAATACGACATCGCATTGCTTCGAGGTCGCCAAGAAATGCAGCAATTCAGCCAGCAACAAAATTATTGCCGACTTTAAGATTTCTTGCTTCGGGATCAATGCTAATTACTGTAGGTAATCGTTTTTATCATAATGTTAAAACTTTTAATTAGTCATTATTATATGCCGCCACCTCAGCAACCTCCAACGACTCCTAACATCGCGAGGAGAGCTAGTTTACAGGGCTACAAGTTCATCGATCGGCATAAACCGCCACTGATCTCCCAGAAATCAATGGGCGACATACTGAAAAACATCAACAAAGTCAAAATGAAACTCGTCACAAGGTACGATTAAACAATTTTATCGCGGTAAACTTTTTATTCGCCAGGAACAAAGAGGAGTTTCGCATTGTCAGAATGTCGTGGCTGCGAAAGATTGATTTTGTTCACAGTGGGCTTTTAAACGTGTTTTTCAGATCGCCGGGTGGGAGACCTTTGCGAGCCAAACGAGAAAATAGCTCTTGCAACGACCTTCAAGAGATCTTACGGAAACGATATATCGCAATGCAATCGCCGGACAGTAGAAATTCCACCGCGACGTTGACGTTCGATAATTCGTTCTAGATTAAGAACTCGATGATACTCAAGTTCTCTGGGTCGCAGCAATCGCGTCGGACGGTGCTCCGAGGAACGGCTATTGTAGCCTTCTTTTATAAATGAGTCTTTCTCTGCGAGGTAATTTCGCACGACACATTTTAGATTATAGTTCTTTTTTAATAGGAGGATAGAAGCTCATAGAAACGTCGGGAAAATTTTGTTTTCTCTCTTCACTCTTTTACTCAGAAAATGCAAGTTTAAATTTAAAATTGACGCACGCGGGTCTCTAATCGCGAGAATCTCAACGGTATCCAATAATATCAACCAAAGAAGTCATCTACCATTGCATTGTCTTGTATAAGTAACATTTAAATTTATCTAGGTAGACATTATACCTTTCTTCAATTCGCGTGATTGCAGTTTTCAGGAGCAGAAGTGATACATCCGTCGTACGATGTAGAATATGAAAAAATTTTAGATTTGCATTGATACACTTTTGTAAGATACCTCGGCATTAGACATCAAGTCGTACAACGCTCTTTGTACACTTTTTAGATAGGGTCGCGTATACTTAAAAAAACGATAACATTGTACCGCTCTATGTAATCTCAGAGTAATGTCACCGCGTGATAAATCTTAAGTTGTAGCGATTTAAAAGTTTATAGATTTTAGAATATATTTTGTCCGATACGAGATTTGGATCAAATGGTGCAATTTTACGTTGTAATTACTATTATTGTGTGACGACCCTTATAGTTTTTTGAGACTGAACACATTCTTGTTGGTGAGATATCGAATGTTTGGACGTGTTTTGTACCTGATGCTTTTATCGACGACTCGAAAATAAAAGTTATTGTTACGAAAATATAAATATATTGTTATAGATATCTTTTATTTACCGGGCACGTATTTTCTTTGGATTTCTGATTCTTGGTAATACGTCAATGTCATCATCAGATGATGATTAAAAAACTGGTACATCAATCAACTATTTCAAAATTAATAACAATTTACCACAACGATCAGGTTATGATTATATCATGAAAGAATAAAGACGTCAAAAACAAAAAGTTAGGTTATACTGAGAATAACAACTCCGAATTTCATTTATCGCGCCGGAACAGCTGTCAAAACGACCAAATGTCATGCGCAGTACGTACTTCTTACTACCAACCTAAAAATAATTTTAGATGGCCAACGCTTATACCTGGAATAGTTATCCCAGGCAAACTTGGAGCTGGTAAAACGCCTGCGCTTTATACCAGGTATAAAGAAGAGTATAAATTTATCCTCGGTATACTTATTCTAGGTATAACTTGGCTTTGGTAAAACTGGCCCTAAATAGATAGTAACTCAGTCTAGCGAGAGTGATGGGCGCCGGGTCACAAGCGAAGGGCCTCGACCGCGTGCTCAGATTTCAGGAGCCTCGCGGGAGGCAACAGAAACCCTCTGCCTTTTATGCTCTCCTCGGACAAAGTGCAGACCCGCAATAAATTCGACTATTGCGGTGCACGTGTACTTCTTCGGGGATAGCACCAACCGAACGGCGCTGAATCTACGTACTCTCCCGGCGCCAATTTTCATGCTCCAGCTCGGTGGGTTTCGAAGAATTTCCTTCTCCCACCATGCATAGAAACAAGTATTGATCATTGTCAAATGAAGTGAATACAATTGAAAGAAAACCAAAAATAGAGATATAAATAATAGTATATACAAATAAGACGTGTGTGTATAATAACATATAATATAAAACAGTTTTTATAGAAAAATTGTTAGATGTGAAACATTGAAATTCTTCTTTGTAGAAAGTATGCGATAGGAAGGATGGACCACGCGTCCGTCGAAAGAACACGTGCGCCAGTGCGCATTTGTATTTATGACTGTGATACTATTAAACAGTACTTATACCGATGACAGAGTTAAGAGAGAGTAAACTAAATGCGCTTTTTGAATAAGACACAACGGTTCTCTCGTACCGTTTAATAGTACCACAGTCATAAATACAAATGCGCACTGGCGCACGTGTTCTTTCGACGGACGCGTGGTCCATCCTTCCTATCGCATACTTTCTACAAAGAAGAATTTCGATGTTTCACATCTAACAATTTTTCTATAAAAACTGTTTTATATTATATGTTATTATACACACACGTATTATTTGTATATACTATTATTTATATCTCTATTTTTGGTTTTCTTTCAATTGTGTTCACTTCATTTTTTCGTATTGATTCTTGTTCCTAGTGGTCAATAAAACACATTTATGAAAAAATTTAGGAAATTATGCTACTACATATATATATATTTATTTCAGAATGTACATATATATGTGTACATCTAATTTTACACCGATTTGATAAAAGCAGAAACATTGTATTTAGATTATAAACATTTTAACATATTTACAAAGGTGTAAGTAGTAACAAATACTCGCTTGATTGGCGATTAACTGTTTTTTTTTCTAGAGAAATAGACAACGACTTATAAGAGTGTTACATCTAACCTACACGATCTGCGTCTTATGAAACTTAAGAGGGGCTAGTTCAACTGTTTGCTACCAGATGGTACCAAAAATGCTTTAGTGGGTAGAAAACATGTGCACTAACATGTACATAAGGTCTGTGTAGATTATTTTAATAAAACAAATAAATTTATGTGTAACTAAAGCAATGTACATGTAGATGTACGCCAGGTCTGAAGGGGTTAACTCAAAAATCCATCAAAGACTTCTTTCTAAGATAAAATATATATATCAGTAAATATAAAACTGTATAATGTACCTTTTGGATTTGTCTTCGTCATCCACGAGCAATTTAAAAGAACTTCGGATTATCCGAGTTTTATTTTTAACCGAGGTACCTTCGGTCCCAATTACCTCGGATAATCGAGAGTCTACTGTATGTGATAACATGTTACCGATGATAAAACAGTGCACTATCGGTATGTAAGCCATACCTCTGAACGTAACCTCTCAAATAGCTCACCCATCTGGTCGGGTGCACCATTTGAGAGTTTTCTGTACCTATTAAGTATCTTTTTGGGTATGAATCATAATTGCATACTTTACAATGGAAAAATAGAAAATGTGATATAGAATACTTGGATGGTACACTGAAAAAAAATGTATTTCACTCAACCATCGGTGAAGTTGAATACGGCGAACCTCATGGTGCAATTATTTCAATGCCATAAGAGTATAAGGAAATATAAATCAAGGGTCCAGTGGAAAAACGATGAGATTCTATTTTTTTCGAAATCGATATTTTAGCGGCATCTGTTAGCTTGTAACATGAAGTATCAACATACCAAACCTTACAGGGGACAAACAATGAGATTCCACTAAAAACTGTGGTTGAATATAGGCGGCACAGTGAACTCCCGCGCGTTGTGAAACTTTAAATGTCGTATTTCTCAACTTTTACAAATATGGAACCTCATCGTTTTTCCACTGGACCCTTCATTAGAGTTGAAGCAATCAAATTGAAGTTGAAACAAGTGAATATCTACTTGAGACAATTATACCGTGAGGTTTACCATATTCAACCATACCAATTGTTGAATGAAGCAAAATTTGTTTTCAGTGTAGACGTTATTAATTAATTCCAGAAAAAAAAGAATATTTCGAATAAACCTTTTAGAGGCTACCCCAAAACAACGCATCACCCGTTAAAATATTTATCTGCGATCGGCCATTTACAAGATATAGCGACCCTTAGTACGCGTTCTTCTGCCCCGAGTTATCTTATAGCGACCGTATAGGAACGGCGAAGTCAAATTTATTTCAAGTGTGGAAAAGGCGCGGATTTTCAAACCTACATATTCTTGTGAAAAGCCAAATTTACAACGCCCTGCATTGCAAATTACCCTGCTTTTCTCCAAAAATATCCCATCCTCGGCGATTGAATGGAATAACGACATTCCGTATACCCCGCGAGCTCAAAGATGCTGATAATTCCACGTAGGTGAAAAGCCGTGAGGAAAGTCGAGAGGTCATTCTTGTCGTCCGTACGACGAGAGGGGGGGGGGGGAGAGAGTTGTCCGTTTCGAAAGGAAAAGTCGTCCTTCGTCGTTCGCGTATGTCGAGAAAAGTCGAACGCGAAGGGCGAGCGATTTTCAACGAGGCGATCGAAGGTATGAATGGGTAAACGACGTAACGAGGTCGTAAACGAGTATCGGTCCGTCGCCATGTGCCGCACACACGTACGCAGTCGCCGTCGTCGCGCCCGACGAATAGAAGTATTTCTCCGCGCTTCAAAAGCAAATCTAAATCCATTTCGGGGCGCGCGACTGTAGAAGGGGGACGGCCCGCCGCGCGCGCGATTCACGTATTATACCGTTACCGCGATGCGACCACTCTTATCTTTTGTGTTCGCCGTTCCACCTGCGAAATTTACTTCCACTCCCGGTGACCTCGTCCCATTAGTATTTTTCATGGAGCCGGCTAACTACGTCCGCGTGGGACGCAAAGCCACTGTTATGCCCGATCCCTTATCGTTACTACCATTCCATATATCTTCGAGGACCGCTTCCCGTCTCTTCTGCTTCCCGAGTGAAACGAGCTCGCTATTCACCAGCGAAAATATGGACGCGGAAGCGCGATTGGAATTTCTACACTTCGCCCCGCCGTCGATCGGCCGGACGGGTTTGGACGCTGACAAACTCCCGCGAGGATCTTTTGTCGGCCGTTATCGATGGGAATGGGGGCCTATCGGTTTCGGAGATCGATTCGCGGGCCGAGGGCCTCATCGAAGGGGTGCAGGGAGAGGGTCGTTTTATTTCGCGTGGCCACGCGACGTCGTTCGTCGGGCTTTCGAGTCTTTCGCGAAAACGGTCACGCAGTGCGAGCGAACTGCCTGGTCGAGACAACGATTAGTCATCGCCGACGTAGCGGTGCCCTTCCGTTTCCGTACGTCGCGGTAACGTCTTTCGACGGGCGCTTTAAAGTACGATTTGTCAGGAGATGCCCGAATGATTCAGTTTCGGTGCGTCTCCGGATGCTCCTTCCTTCCGGGATGCTCGTAGTTGCGTCCCGATTCGGGAATAGGGTAGACAGACTGAAATGTGTACAGTATAAATCTATAAAAACCCAACACACATATTACCGGGAGATTGATGAATTTTACCATATAAACTGATGTTTATACTGTAATGAACTGTAAAAAGTACGCTGTGGTTTATTAAAAACTTCCATGTTTCACCCCGAGAAGCCCTGCTATTGGGATGACTGTAAGAACTCATGGGTTATCCCATGATTTTTTACTAAGCCTTTTTCTCTAGTGTAAATACTTTTAAATATTCTTTTAGATTTATTATAAATTACATACGTTTGAGTCTTCCAACTGAAAGGAATGGACAAATATTCGAGGTTTACAATTTAACACTATGAGATGAAAAGCTTTTTATTCAGAAGTCATTTTAGAAAAGACATCCTGCAGTCGCGGTCCATCCGAAATGTTAGATAGAACAAGCTTGCACAGCAATATACCACGTATACTTGCACTACATTGAGAAGCGTAACTGATTTGCCTTACATCAGTCTCATCATTTTGCAACCTTGCAACAAGGTTCTATCTTGCAAATAAACCTTATAACAAGCGTAATTCTCGGTACTATTTCTACCCGGGCGGAAAGATCAGGAAAGCGAGCAGAACCGAGTGGTGGCTGCCGTGTCTAAAAAAGGTATGTTTTCCGAGAAAATATCGAAGAGCCTCAGAACTATACATCCAATATCTACGTCACGATGCTATTTAAAAGGAACGTCTGTCAAAATTGTTCCGGTTGGCAATGTTTAAAAATCTCGTGAATCACTTTCATTTAGGGGAGAGTCGGGTAAGTTGACGAAGCGGGTAAGATGACGAACGACAATATTTTTGTTATCTATGGTGCAGCACACATTTTACTGGGGGCTGACATCTAACAACCTAAGGAGGTACTAATTTGAGAATACAAGCAAAGAAATCTGTACAACCGGTTTGCCAGAAACGCACAATGAATTATTTTTGACAAGTTCGTATAAAAATCGTACTCCATATAATAGGGATTTTCTACATTTTTGCTAGATAAGTCAAGGTTTTCTTGTCTTCTCTCGCTGTCCCCAGACCTTGCCAGTTATACTCCAGTGCGATTTTGCCAAATCATTTACTTTTTATTGGAACGTAACCTCCAAACCGAAAACTTACCTCGGTGGGTAAGATGACGCGGGTAAGATGGCGAATTCGTCATCTTACCCGCGAACTTGTTAGGTTACTCTCACGTTAATAACTATTTTTACAGCACGTTTATTATTTAAGGATGCCTCATAAATACGTAAAACGGTCAAACAGACGAACCTGGAGCGAGGTAGGACTGGTTGCTGCACTTCAGTCAATGGAAGTCGGAGAATCCTGTAACAGCGCTGCTGACCGTTTCGAAATTCCGGAAACAACGCTTCGTCGTTATGCAAGAAGACAGCGCGAAGGCAAACCTCTACCACAGCACGGTGGGAGATATTGTGAAACCATTAGTCCTGAACAGACGATAGCACTTGCCAAATATGTTACCGACATTGACAAAAGGGCATTTGGACTTACCGGAATCCAGTTACGACGTTTAGCTTTTGAATACGCAGAATACAATAACATACCTCACAGATTTAACAAAACATCAAAAATGGCCGGTAAATACTGGATGCAGAATTTCACAAAGAAATTTCATTTGAGTCTTAGAAGTGGTGAAGCAACCTCTCTAGGCCGGCTTATGGGATTCAACAAAGCTTCGATTCAGAAGTTTTTTGATATTTTGAGAGAAGTTCAGCTGAAATACAAATTTGAGGCAAATCGTATTTATAACGCAGATGAAAGTGGTTTGTCTTCTGTACCAGCAAAGTTACCCAAAACATTCTCTCCTACTGGAATCAGGCGTGTAGCTAGGGTAGTTACTGTAAAACGGGGAAGAAATACAACAGTCGTTTGTGCCGTCAATGCGATTGGTAATTTTGTGCCTCCCTATTTTATATTCAAACGCTTGAGGATGAAGGACGATTTGTTATATAGGGCACCGCGAGGATCTGCAGGTACCTGTCAAGCGAACGGATGGATGTCTACCGAAATATTTTTAAAGTATCTGGAGCACTTTAAGAAACATACTAATCCGACTCCTGACAATCCTGTTCTTTTTCTCGTTGATAACACAGGGGAACAAAAAAAAAATTTTTTTTTGGTGCCTGGGATTTTAGACTTCATTTTAACTATATTTGGGAAGCTAAATCTATAGGTGCAATCTGTTTTTCTCTATCAGCTCTACTTTTTTAGATACATAAATTTATCTACATATCTGGTTTCTATGCAGTTTATTGGTTTCTGAGAGTTCTAAAATTATTTTATAATCATTAATGTGGGTGCAATTGTTTTATTGTCAGTCTGTAAATGAGTAAATTCCAGGTAAATCTATAAATAGTGGAAACATTGCCTCCCCGGTACCTGAACTGACCCTTTTATACCCCTAACTCAGGTAAGTCTCGTCAGTTTGTGCCTTCTTGCTAAAGAGAGTAGATCGAATTCGGCGTGTTATTTTCTGTTAAGAAAAGAGTGTTGTGTTATTGAACAGAATTAAAATGAGTTCAGCGTCCAGTTCAAGAAGAAGTTGTGTCAATCAACCTGATGTGTTTTGTTATATATGCGGAGAATACATGTTCCAACAAAACAGACGAGCTATTACTGACTTTGTGAAGCAAGCATATTTGGCATACTTTGGAGTTAAGCTTGGTGATCAGGACAAAACGTGGGCCCCGCATCTCGTATGTAAAACTTGCACAGAGCAATTACGGCAGTGGACTACCGGCAAAAGAAAATGTTTGAAATTCGGCGTACCAATGGTTTGGAGAGAACCAAAAAACCACTTCGATGATTGCTATTTCTGTTTAACAATATTAATGGAATCAATCGAAATAACCGCCATAAATGGACCTATCCCAATTTAGACTCGGCAATACGCCCTATCCCGCACTCAGATGAAATACCGATTCCAACATTTCATGAGCTACCAGATATCTCTGATAACGAACATTGTCCCTCTGATCGCTCTTCCGATGCTAATGAAACTAACAGTGACTATGAGGGGACGTCTTCAGTTCCTCAACGCTTCAATCAAAACGAATTAAATGATCTCACCAGGGATCTCAATTTATCGAAAAAAGCTGCTGAAGTACTGGCTTCTAGGTTAAACGACAAAAATTTACTGGAACAAGGAACTAAAATTACCTTTTACCGTACAAGAGAAAAAGATCTGCTACCATTCTTTTCTCAAGAAGACAATCTTGTATTTTGTCACGAAATTAGGGGACTCATGAAAGAAATGGGACTTTCTGAATATATTCCAGATGATTGGCGCCTATTTATTGACAGTTCAAAGCGAAGTTTAAAATGTGTCCTTCTACATAATGGGAATAAATATGGTTCAATACCGATAGCTCACTCAACGAAACTGAAAGAAGAATATAACACAATAGATTTAGTCTTGCAGAAGATAAAGTATCACGAACATCAATGGTTGATATGTGTAGACTTAAAAATGGTGAACTTTCTTCTTGGGCAGCAAAGTGGTTATACAAAATATCCGTGTTTCTTGTGCCTTTGGGATAGTAGGGACAAAACACACCACTGGGTTAGAAAAGATTGGCCTCTGAGAGAAAACATGGACGTTGGGGAAAAGAATGTCATTAACGACGCTTTGGTTGAAAGAGAAAAAATCATTCTTCCTCCGTTACACATAAAGTTGGGCTTAATGAAGCAATTTGTAAAAGCTCTTGATAAGGATGGGCCTTGTTTTGAATATATAGGGGTAAAAATGCCTCAGTTGAGCACAGAAAAACTCAAAGCAGGGATATTTGACGGCCCACAAATAAGACAATTAATTAAAGATCCTGCCTTCATACATTCAATGAATGAAGTTGAACGAGAAGCTTGGACATCATTTGTTGCAGTTGTAGAAAATTTTCTAGGCAAACATAAAGCTGAAAACTATGTTGAAATTGTTAACAAGATGCTGAACAGCTTTAAATCATTAGGGTGCAATATGAGTATAAAAGTACACTATCTAGACAGCCACTTGGACCGGTTTCCAGAAAATTTAGGAGACATGAGTGAGGAACAAGGTGAAAGATTTCACCAAGATATTAAAATTATGGAGGACCGCTACCAAGGAAGATGGGACATCCACATGATGGCAGATTACTGCTGGAGTTTAAAGAGGGACTGTTTGAAAAAACATTCAAGAATGTCGCGGAAAAGAAGTTTTAGAAGTGTCGAGTGACTATATTTGATTTCTTTAATGTTTTTTTTTGTTTGTAAGTTTGACTTAAGATTGTATTTGGTATAAATAAAATAAAAAATTCGAATCTACTTTTGTTTATTACACTTGAGATTTGAGTTAAAATCATAGAACTCATATTTCTCTAAAATTGTATATCTTAAAAACTGGAGCTGATAGGGAAAAATGAATACGATATTTGAATTCAGGACATCAAACTGATATAGAATCAGTTCAAAAACCCTCGGCACCAAAACAGCTGTTCCCCAGTGTAATCATTCCTCTCACATTTCGTTGCCTGGTATAAATTTCTGTAGGAAGAACGGAATTATCATGGTAGGATTTCCACCACACACGACACACCGGTTGCAGCTTCTAGATGTGTCTTTCTTTGGGCCCCTGAAAACCTATTTTTCGAGAGACAGTGATTCATTTGTGGTTAGCAATCCTGGGCAAGCAATAAATGACAAAAATATTTGCCGAATTTTCAATAACGCATATCAGAAGGCCGCCACCGTAGGTAACGCTCTCAACGGGTTCAGACAATGTGGAATTGAACAGTTCGATTCGTCTGTTTTTGAAGATGCAGATTTTGAACCAGCCGAAATAACAGAAAGAGATGTACCTAATCCAGAACCAGATGCCGCGGCGTTGAGTGACCCAGAAGATGATCCGCCTTTGATTCAATTAGCAACCTCTAATTGTCAAGAAGTTTTAAATGAATCTGTAGTTGATGATGAGGTGGTAGAGGGACATCAGACTGCATTAGTGGTTTTGAAAGGTTATCTAACACCTCCACCTCAACAGACCGACTTGAAAAATCAAGACCAGATGCCACCAATATCTTCTAAAATACAAGCACAGAAAAATCTGTTTGCATCACCACAAAAATCTAAGAATTCTAGAGTAAGTTTTTTGGAGCCGGAAGCCGGGCCTAGTGGAAACCAGAGTCCAGTTGTGTCTCCCAGGAAGATTCGACCTTTCCCCAAGTATAACCGGCCAGTAAAGAAGAACTCACGCACGACAACAGCTAGCATAATTACAAGCTCACCTGTAAAGAGGAAACTGGAGGAAAAGGAAGAGATGGAAAGAGAAAAGGAGAAGAAACGTAATTGCGCCAAAAAGGCTAAACATACAAAGATTCAAACCAAACAGAGTCGAAAAACCAAGTCTAACAAAAGCGTAGCGTGCCCGTGTTGCGAACAACCTTATGAAGAGCCACCAACCGAAGATTGGATTCAATGCTCAGTATGTCAGAAATAGTAGCACGAATCCTGTACCACTTACTCGGGCAGAAATGCGTTCAGTTGCGATTTATGCTAAGTCCGTCATCTTACCCTCACGGTGGGTAAGATGACGAATTTTTCATAGAATAGATTTTATTTATTTTGTACCGTGTGGATTGTCTTTTCGGTTCCTATGTATTGTTACCATGTGGAGTATTTATATAAGTGTTAAAATAAATATTTATGAAAGTTAGAATTATACTTTAAGTTACAAAAAAGCGCATTTTGCTTAACCTCGTCAACTTACACGACTTTCCCCTAATTTCTGATGATTCTTACGCAGCAGAATATATTGGAATTACTGAATTCGGAGGCAATTCTCACTGACAATTGTCATGGCTGACGAGATTTGAAACTGATCTGACGGACACTGACACTTTTCGTTATGTTAGATACATATATTGTGTATAAGAGAATATGAGGTAATTACCGGTATCTGGTTTACTACGCACTATCGATTTCAATGCAGTACCTTTTTACACCATAGTATTAGTATGCTTTACTTTCCAAGAAATTTAATCCGTTTTATACATACGAATTATATGCAAAGTAATGATGGCTCGATGAGTTTCACCGGCGGGCTGAAGCTGCGCTTTTCTAGTCCTCGGCACAAGACTCTACCGAGTCTCTTGATTTTAGACCGTCCACGCAATTATCGCATATTACTCATAGGCGTAATGATAAATTTTCTCTCTAATATGCATAGGCATAATCTTCAGAAATAACATTCTCTTCAGTCGTTACTATGCCAATGAGTTTCACTATTTTATCATTCGCAAATGCTGCTCAAAAAGCTCCTATGACGAATTTTGAAAGACCCTAACACTGACAGACTCATCTTAAACTTCCTCTAATCGAGTTCCGAAAGCGAAAGCTGTAGTTTTGCGCGAAAGATGTTGCACGTACACATAGATAAAACTACTCCATCATACGTATGTATGTATTTGTCGCCGTATGCTGAGGGGGTTGATTATGAATTTCTCGCAAAAACGTCTGCTTCGTAGGAGAAAAAGTTGTGAAATAGATTCTGTCGCGCTCAGAAATAAAAGAAAACGAATGAGAGAAGGGAAAGAGAGGAGGAGGGGGAGGGAGGGAGTGTGTGGGGGAGAGGGAGAGAGAGAGAGAGAGAGAGAGAGAGAGAGAGAGAGAGAGAGAGAGAGAGAGACGAGGGAAGAACTGCATTGTGCAGAAGCGAGCGCGCGCCACGGTGATTCAACGTCGGAGTGAATAGGATGAAAATGCAAAATGAGTTTACATCTCAAAAATGTTCTCAATAGTTTGAGACGCGTGTGTCGACGAGTATTCACATTTGTACACAGACACGTACCGTAATGGTTGCAAAGAAGGCGAGTGCAAACATTGCGCTCAGGGTATCTACATCTTTACGCTTTGCAAACAAAGCTCGCTTTCCACACTTCAAGAATGAGTCGACTTGCCCTAGAGACAATAATATTATCATTCTCGGCACGATGCACTGCACGATATACCTATATTTTCTTGCGGTAAAATATCCTTAAGCACGAGTTTCTATCAAATTTCTTACTTTTATATACTCAAGTATCTTTCTTTTTCACCGTGGCTTCTTATAGTAAGTATTCCGCATTTTACTCTTTTCAGAGGCATACAAATAAATTAACTGTTTTTCCAGGTGAGTTATACATCGATTGTGGTATTTAGTTACTAACATAAAATAATACACACGATGTATAACTATTGCAACATAGGTATGGCTAAATTTATCATGCTCATTAATCCAAAAATAAGCTGCCACAGTGTGGTGCTATAATAAAAATTGGAAATATGTATATGACCTAGGTTGTAATGAGAGTCCTACTATCAATAATGGAAAATAGTATATTTATCATTGATTTGAAGCACTTACTGAAATAAATGATGATGATGATAAATATGAAATGGTTGAACTCGCGCACGCGTGCATTGCTTAAGACTGAAGATATGATTTTAAGAGAAAATAATATACAAAAAGTTGTAGGCTAAATTTTAAACGAAATTCAGTTTATGGATGAAGAATATTCATTGGATATTAAACCAAAGTTTCTTCAAACAAATAAGTCTTGCGAATTGTTATTCGTGTAGTGCGTTTTCAGAAATGATGACGCATTTTGAATAAAAATGAATAACAAGCCAATTCTCCGGATCTTCATTTTTGATATTGAAAGTTTTATTTATTTGTTCGGTAGAAAATAGCTAGAAAATGAAGCTACCGAGATTTTACGATGCTTTGCGCGTTAAATAAAATACTACGTAAAATAAAAGTTTGATAGCGGTTCGTCGGACCGGCATAGTGATTTAAGGGTTAAAAAATCCGCACTTGAGGTCAAAAAAATATCATTACTCATTTCTCTTTACAACCAGAATCCAAAGTATCTGAAATTTACTCATAACTAATATAGGTGGTGGGCATTGTAGAAAAGTGCTAAATCATGTATTATAACATAAAGTTATATACGCGGTCAAAATGGCTTCGGTATCTTATTTTTTCCCTTCCCTATCACAAAAACCCGGCCTCAAACACTCCCCTCGTATGTCTCTGTTTTTCGTTATTTTTCACGGCGAGTACGCGTGAAACGACGAATCCCGGGAAAACGTTACGCCGGATTCATCCTTCATCGTCAATTTCATCGCTTGCAATCCTTCGAGAACGCGGAACCGCGATGGATGGAAAAGAGGCCTTTGAAATACTGCGATTTTCAGACAACTTTAGAAAAGAAACGAAAGGGTTGACTATCAAAGGCGAGTCGAGTCGCCCGATGTACTCGTACCTATGTATCAGTTTACGACGCATTTTCTTCTTTTTCTCCTCCGACTTCAAGTATTTCATATACCAATTGAGGGCCTTGGAATAAAAGGGGTACAAGTGACTTTTCTTATATATGGACTGAAGTGCGGATTTAGATTATTTGGATTTAAAAAATTCAGGATCTATGCATGTGATCTCATGTGATAGATGGAGTTCAAAGCAGGAAACCTTTTTATACTAAATAAATTGGCACATAAGGTACCTAAATCTGCACTTAAGTCCATATATAAGAAAAGTCACTTGTACCCCTTTTATTCCAAGGCCCTCAATTATTATACGAATGTACCTTTATAATACATACAGGGGGAAAGTGTCGCCCCTAATAATTGCATATATTGCTTCGCGATGGCGTCAATCGATTTATCTCATCTTCTTTTTGGTTCCCTACTGATTTCTACTACAAAAACCTTGTAAGAGAACGATTTTATACGCGGTTAACCGATGCTACGTACTGAATATATACAGGGTCCGCGGCAGGGAGGTACCTATGGTGTTTTTGAGACTACTGTTGTGCGCGCTTGTATAGAGCGAATGTATTCAGGGTGGTTATTGATATCAATTCGTTGCGAGATGCCATTTCAGTAGCCATGGAGCCGTGGTCAGTGGCATATCATTGAAACTGGTCGTTTTGTGGTGCTCACACAGCGACGATTTCGGGACCATTTCAATGTTGGTCGGCATGGTCTCGTTCAAAAACGGGATACCACTATGAAGTGGCTAAACAAATTTCAAACAACAGAATCCTTGAGACCAGCGACTGCACGAACTGTACGAACCCTGGAAAACATTGAAAGGGTACGACAAGCAGTGGAAAACAGCCCTCGTTGTTCAGCGGTACGTCACGCTCGCGCTCTTAGAATATCAAACAGATCACTTCGCAGAATTTTACACTTGGACCTTCATTTCCATCCATATAAAATTATGATTGTCCAAAAGTTACATCAAAATAACTTTGTGAGACGACATAGGTTCGCAGAAGGGATGTTGCAATTGCTGGCCAAAAGCAACGTTTTGTTCATGAGTGACGAGTCCCATTTTCATTTATCAGGGATGGTAAACAAACAGAATGTTCGATACTGGGCATCCGAAAACTCATAAGAACACCATGAACAACCTCTGCACTCCGTGGGAGTAACTGTTTGGTGTGGTATATCTCGAACTTACATTATTGAACCGTATTTTTTTCGTGAAAATGGACGAACTGTATCTGTTAACACAAATGGCTATATCGCCATGTTACGTGATTATTTCCTACCAGAACTAAGAAGACGACGCATTAACCTCAACATAGTTTGGTTCCAACAAGATGGGGCGACTTGCCATACGTCAAGGGCAACAATGAACTTTTTAAGGAAACATTTCCCTAGGCGCCTGATTTCGTTGCGTGCGGATTTGGAGTGGCCTCCTCGGCCACCAGACCTGTCACCCTGTGACTACTTTTTATGAGGCTACTTAAAACCGAAAGTTTACACAGACAAACCGCGAACTCTTGACGATCTTTCCGAAACAATAAAGCGCGAAATTGAAACGATTCCTCGTGCCATGCTTGAAAGGAGTATGGATAATTTTTCCATCCGTCTACAAGAATGCCTCGACAAAAATGGGCGCCACCTAACTGAAGTGATTTCTCGCAGCTGAATATTATGTCATGTATTCTACAATGGCAATAATGTCTAAAAACAATAAATTTTTTAATTCGTTCAAAAACAAGCGTGTGTCATTCTTTTCAAAAACACCATATCTCCCTGCCGGACCCTGTATGTCGTATACTCTTACTCAGGGAAACATTTGAGGAGCACAGTTCCAAAACTCGTTTAGTCCATTCGCAGTTTGTCCTATAATTGCTAATAGTTTAGCGATTATAAGACAAACTGCGAATGGACTAAATGAGTTTTGGAACTGTGCTCCTCATTTATATTACCGAGAAACAACATTTTTTAATACTTTAACCGGCAGTCTTTTGTTTGCCTTAATTAAAATCACGGCGCGGTCGGAGGTTTAATATGGTTCTCATAATTTTTCTAGAGGGCTCCGAGTCTCGGACTCCGCCCCGCCCTTACGCACGCGGATGCAGGTACTATATATGTTTCCTACCTATATAAATCCGAGGGAATATAATTTTGAGAGATGAGAAAAAATATTTCAAGAGGGATCTCCTATATTTTAGATTCGGACAGAGGCGGGTACCGTCGAATCCCGTTATTTATTTGAAAATTTGCACCCGTTTTCGAGCGTTAGCCCTTTTCAGGTTTTATTATAGGTACATTTTATTACTGTGCGAATAATACGTAAAATATACGGTTATAAGTCGGATACTTATTCTATTTCTAGTCGCTGGCTTACAAGGAAGCACCTGAGGAACATGGGCCTCGGTACGGAGGTCCTCAGGTGCGGAGATGAAGAGGAAACTCCTCTACATATGAGGCGCTCAGAGCTAAAGTGGATCAAGTCCAAAAATATAAAAAAATGAGTTAGTCCCGGATTATTACTCGTTATTAGTGTATCTTTTCAGAGCCATAGTGAACTAAGTCCCTACTACTGCTGTTCTCTAATAGATGGCATTAGTTGTGTTTAGCCCAGAAAAACTGTCATGTTTTTTCCGTGCTTAAGTGGATCAAGTCCAATATCGTAGCACGTTGTTTTTGTTTGTGTATTTGTGCACGTGATTTGGTTATTAAGCGTTCTAATAATGGATTTAGATAAATCTGTGGACTTTCCTGATTCATCAGCAGACTACGTGCCTTCGCAGAATGGATCATCTACTTCAGAAACTGAAGGTAAAGCATGATAAAAATAACAAATTAATACAACATAACCTTTTCTAAATGGATTTCTTTTAATTGGTGACTTGTTTTTATTGTTATCTTTTCTGAATTGATTTGGTAGTTTAAGCTGTTTCCACGTTGTTCACACTTAATTCTGAAATTTGTGATTTTGGACATGAAAACCTATCGATAAAACTTTATTGTACTTTTTTTTTCATTATAGATAACTCCGATGCAAGCCAGGTGGAAGAAGCCGAGGAAGAAGCTGTAGCTTCTACGTCATTTGCTCAACCAAGTAGGCTTGTTGAAGAAGATGAGCAGGCAAATAAAAAAAGGGGTAGAAAACGAAAGAAAAATGAAGATACCTGGAAAAAAAGGAAAAGACAAAATTTAAGAAACAGTGGACTTGCTTACCATTCAACAAAGGGTAAGGAAATTGCCAAAAAGTGTTTCACAAATGCACCTTGTAATTGTAAGAAGAAATGTGACCAAAAATTCACTATGGAGGAACGCAAGCGCATATTCGAATCGTTCTGGAAGTTGGGAGATTTCAGCAAGCAAAATGTGTATATTAGGAGTTCAGTCATGAGTCACACAGTGGATCGTAAACGAATACGAGATGGAAATGGTAATGAAAAGAATGTTTCGTATTCCTACACCTTAAGGGACGGTGCCAATTCTCAAACGGTGTGCAAAAATTATTTTCTTGGAACCCTTCAGCTAAGCCATGGTAGGGTTTACAGGTGTATATCAAAGACTGAAATTAATGCTGTGATTGATTCGCGTGGGAGAAATGTGCCATCTAATAAACTCGACGATTCAGATATAGTCGCCCATATCAAATCATTTCCAGCGTATCAGAGCCATTACAGCAGGAAAAAAAATCCTGAAAGGAAGTATCTCCACCCTGATTTAAATATCAGAAAAATGTATGACTTGTATGTTGAGAAATGTCACAGTGAAGGAAAGCAACCTTTGAAACAAAAATTTTACTATCATGTTTTTTCTACCAAGTTCAATTTACATTTTAAAGTTCCTGCAAAAGATACATGTAGTCGATGTGACGAACTTCAACTGAAGATACTAGCTGAAACAAATAACTTGGAACGGCGCGGAACATTTGAATTAGAAAAAAAACTGCACTTGGCCAAAGCTTCGCAGGCTAGACAATCTCTGAAAAATGACAAAGCTGCTGCATCTGAAGAATGTTACGTTGCAACATTCGACCTACAGAAGGCTCTTCCATATCCAAAACTAACGACATCTCTGGCATACTATAAACGGAATATGTATGTGTATAATTTTGGAATCCATTCTTTTAACAGTGACAATGGGTTTATGCATTTATGGGACGAGACAGAAGGAGGAAGAGGATCCCAAGAAGTAGCATGTATGCTTGCCAAACATCTTCGACAAGAGGCTTCAAACCACACACATGTTATTCTCTACTCGGACTCATGTACTGGCCAAAATCGAAATATCAAAGTCGCCGCTACATTGATGAACTTGGTCTTGGATAATCAGTTGAGCATTAAAACAGTTGATCATAAATTTCTGGTTTCTGGTCACTCATTCCTGCCTAACGATCAAGATTTTGGAATAATAGAATCAGCGTCACGAAAATGCATTCAACTCTTCACCCCTGAAGACTGGATTCATGTGGTCAAGAAAGCGAAGACTAAGAAGCCTTTTGTAGTTGTCAGAGTAGCAACACCTGAAATTTTATCCACCAAAAAGCTTGAAGACATGATAGTCAACAGAAAAAAAACTGATGAAGGCTATCCTGTCAAATGGTTGGAAATGAGGTGGATAAGGTTCGAGCGGGAGAAACCTTGGACATTGCAATTTAAGACTACCTTGAATGAAGATGTTGCCTTTTCGACAATAAGTATGTCCACCAAAAAGTCCAAATTTGTTGATAATCAAGAGCCGCTGTACAAAACACCAAGAGTTGTTACTGACGCAAAGAAAAAAGATATGCTTTCACTTTTACCATTTCTTCCCCCAAACACACACGCCCATTTCAAAAAGCTACGTACAGAAACTACCACTAGGTCACAAACATCTCTGAATGGAGAAAATGCAGAGTCAGATAACGACGAACCTATCTTTGATATTATTTAGAACATAATTCCTAACTTTTTATTCATTTTTCTAATACATTTGTTGTAAAACTAATAAAAAGTTTCAGTTATCTCTGTTTCGTTTTTATTTGATTGACCTTATGTGAAAAATGATTCAGGGCCAAAGTGGATCAAGTCCAGTTAATTACGCTTTATAATTCAATTGCAACCTTAATTATTATTTTTTAATTCTCATATTATCACCAATATTTAAGTTACTTTTCATATTGAAACAATAGCAAGAGAATTAACATCTAAATCACTTTAATATTCAACCGGTGTTAATTAACTTTAACCTCTATTTTCTCAAAACTATAATATATGGACTTGATCCACTTCAGCTCTGAGCGCCTCATATAGTGGCGCGCTGTGAGAGATTGACGGCCCTTAGGAACTCTATCTTGGGGGCCCCCTCTTTCGGCGATGCCAGTATTAAGGACATTGGGGTGGGTGAGCTTTTGCGCTTTGCGAGGAAGGCTGGCATACCCCGTAGTCACATTTAGGGCTGCCCCAGTTGGGGCCCGGGCACAATGGTCCACAAGGACTGAGCGCCCGGTTGATCCCACAGGTAGCAATTCCATGTTCTATGAAAGTCGTAAGAACGTTTTCAGAGCAAATCTTATAGAGCAATGCTTGTTCTAAGAACATTTTCAAAACGTTCTTACAACACTTATAGGATAAGAATGGGCACCGTTCTATAGAACGTTTTAGTTCTTTAAGCTATTCTGTAAGGCCTGCAGGAAACACTTATAGAATTGCTGAGTAAACGTTCTCACAGATCTTAAAGAACTTTTATAACACAGTTACAAAGCAATCTCATAAAAATTCGATAGCAGTTCTAAAATACTGTCTTAGAGTTCTGCTATAGAACAAATAAAGAACTCTTACACAATTATTCTTTAGCAGCGCATATTGCTTCGTTATACAACTTTTGTGTTGCATGGTGTTCTATTTAGAGAACTTTTAAATCGTTTAGATGTATCTTTTAAAAACAAAATGTTTCTGTATCGCATTACAACGCTGCTCACTACGCAAAAACACTACTCAAACCTGGAACAATGGTCATCATAAAAGATGACAATCTACCGCCCCTTAGATGGCGCCTAGGTAGAATTATCGAATTACACCCAGGCAATGATAATGTGACACGCGTAGTAACAATTAGAGTGCCTGATGGAACAATTAAACGACCCGTCTCAAAAATTTGCATTCTACCAATGGATGACGACGGAGAAGGACTAGCTACAAGAGCAAGGAAGAGTGAGACACTCGTAGACGCAACTACTGCCAAATTACAAGAAGAGAATCTCTCTCATAAACTTGCAGCAGGAATGGAGCGATCCCGGAGTCATACCATTGAAGAAGTAGCTGGATCAACGACTACCGTCAGAACAACCAGCAACACGGCTAAGGCTCAGCCAAAGAGCAGAATTCTACAGGAAGGGAAACGGACTCCAAGCGAATCCAGACCACGACCTGGCCGATATCATCTGAGGAATAGAGGGAATGACAGCAGGACTTAAGATCACCAGTTCTTGAATTGATGTTTTGACTTTGATATTTTATCTATGTGATTGTTTGAGTGTAATTCTAATTAAGACCACATTTAGTTGTATTAAAAAATAGTTTTCAAGGTGGGCGGGATGGACACACCAATGCGTTATAATTTAGTTGAACTCAGACCAACGCATAGTAAGCCGCGCAAGAAATTTACTTCTAAATATTTCCCGCACTGTACCTACTACGTTGCTCATCGGGACCGGCCAGGGAGCCGATAGACGTGGCTTAGCTTTCTCCGCTTTATCTCCGGGAAACCTTCCGAATGCCAATACAGTGACATTACCCAGGCGTGCACTCCTCCCTTCCTACCGCGCACTTTCTCCAAATTTTAGACTCGAAACAAAGGCTCCGAGGGCAGAAGCAAACTCACTTTCGACTTGACACGGTGATGTAGTAAGACCAAGCGACTGGTCATGTATTTGCATTTGCTATCAAAAAAGAAGTAGCTCTAGCTCAGATGGAGTGAGAATTCAATTTTCTCCGCATCAAACATAGTCGTTCGTGTTAATTGGGTAGGTCCAGAAAAAAATCTTGTAATGTCCTGATATTGATACTTTGGGGCCTCTCGCATTGTTATTATCAACCACGATAATCAGGGACCATCAAAGTGTTCGACATTTACTACATGGCTTTCTTCTAATCCGTAATTCATTATGAAGATATTTTTTTACAGTGTCATTTTTTTGTGAAAATTTAAAAGTATTATTTCCTTTTCGTAGTTTTCCTTCGAGTAATGTTATTTAGAACATTCAGAACTGAAGTTGAGGAGTGACGATTAATTTGGAAAGTATTTAAAGAGGCCAATTTTCTAATGGCTCTTCAATGAGAGGTATGCCATCCAAATGAAGTCATCTTTTTATCATTATAGAGCGATTCAGTTAGTTTACGCGTTTGATATAACTAAAGGGTACAGGGGAATAACAGGCTAAGTCATTTTTCATCGAAATTGAGATATTTTGTCATCATCTAGTGGCATTTTTGTGTAATTTTAAGCTCAATATACCTTCCAGGGCAATAACAGAACAAATAAATAGTTATCCGTTATAAAAGAATACTTATACAGGGGAAAAACTAGTTAAGATTCGAAACAAAAGTCTCTCTAGCACAAAACCATTAAAATTGACTTAGCTCGTTCTTCCCCTGTACCCTTCAACTATTTTGATATCTAGTTTTCAATGCCCAAATTTTCAACTTCATAACTGCCAGTTTTTCATAATGTTCTAAAATATTCCTCATTTCTTAATTACTTTCATATCTATTCGAGTGTTATTTCAGACTCCGGAATTTTGGATATGGTAAAAGACTTGAATATCGAAAACACCAAAACAAAAGAGAAAAAGGAAATGGAGAGAGAGAGAAAGAGAAAGTAAGAGAGAGAGATTAGATTAGATTAGATTAGATAAAGCGTTTATTGTTCATAATTAGAACAAAATATTGTGCCCTGAACAAGCAGGGCACAGCGTAAAAGCAATTATAAATAGTGTATAAAACAGGTATAAGCTATTAAGCAAGTTGAGTACAAGCAATTACAAGAGTTAGAATACATTGTAATCTTAATGATACAATCAGGTTTGTTAAGCAGTTTTAAGATATAAGCAGTAAAGCATCGACATTGAGAGCTATGACATACAAATTATAATGCAAAATAAGAATAGAGATACAAGTTTTCAACCAACGAAGAGAGAGAGAGAGAGAGAGAGAGAGAGAGAGAGAGAGAGAGAGAGAGAGAGAGAGAGAATGGAGTTTGTGGGAAATTCCTTCTCGCTGATTGAATCGATCTTAAGTAGTAAAAGGATTGGTTTAATTCAACGAGAAACCTTAATCTTTCATTTTCTGCGAGAAGATCAGTTTTCAAATGCCTCAAATAATCCTGCTATATTATAGTAGATACACTGAGCAAACAGTTTATTTATAGTTAAGATACGTATACTTGATTATGACGAAAGAAATATTTCTTTGGGTTGAACAAATATTCGTTAGTTATTGCTCTATTTCTGTTTGAATGAAGGAGACGTTATAATAGTTCACATATATTTACTTGGCCCAATGAAATATTTATTTCGCCATAATCAAATATACTTTTATTAACTGCAACGAATAAACTCTTCTCTTAGTGTATAATACGTATATCCATCAATCAACCAGTTATCGATTTATATAGATCAACGTGCGAATTGCTGGAGCAATGAACTCTTTTTAAGTAGTTAACGAAGGGAGAAAAAATATTCCAATACGAGGAATATATCTATACAAGAGAACGCTTTAATTACAAATCACCCCCGAAATACCGAATATCTATACCGAATTGCAAAAAATCAAGAGCAATAACGACACTAAAATCACTGTCAGAATGCATCGTCCGTCCCTAACATTGCCTGACGGAAACTTTTCTTCCGAACTCGTTCTATCTTCCGTCATTACCGTGAGTTTAAAGAATGCGCAAAGCTCGTAACGTCTCAAGCATACCTCCCACTGTACACCGACGCCGATCTATTATTTGGCGCTCGCGCGCGGGGATCCCCGAAAACGCCCAGGCGTGTATTAATCGCATCGTTATATGGCGAGTGAAACCGCGCAGCCAGAAACAAAAAGAAAAAAGGGATAGGGATCCTTCTTGATTTAAAAGTTGAACAAGCTGTAATTTAACTAGCTGTCGGCGGAGCCGTTTTTTGGCGAGAGGCGCGCGCGCGAGAGGCGACGGGACTAGTGGGGAGATAAAGAGGAAAGGAGGGTCTGGCGGTAATTGCCTCCGCACCTTGCGCATTCAACGTTTTAACAACGGGCACCGAGAAGAGAGAGAGCGCCGTGATAATAATAGATAAACCGGATGAATCCCTCGCAGCCGCGCGACTGCCGCGCTGAAATATGCCATGGCTTTAGAAGAATTTAGGACCTGATTGAAATTCCGGGCGTCGGAGGGGTGGGAGAAAAACTATCGCATCGGCCGCCGTTACATCCCATCGTTCACCGGGCGGCGCACCACGCGCCGAGTTCGGCAAACAAATGCCCATTCGGAATCGAGCGGCGGAGAATTCGACTTTCAACGTCCAATTTCATTCTTTATCGGGATGAACGATCGTTCGGGTAGAATCGACGGAATCGGCAAGTGTGTGTAGCCGGCTATATAAGGAGGCATAATTCTCACGCTGGACCTCGTTACGCCGTGCCTCGAATTCCTAGAGGCGTCCGAGGGCTCGAAGACTCCCGTCCGCGTATAGGCGTGTAGGTGTAAATTACGATCGGTTCGCTTCCGGCTAAAGCGTACGTTGACATCCAATTTGTAATGTATCAAGATACGATAAGCGCGGAACGCTCGACTGGCCAAAAAAGGAGGATTGGAAGCGAGGCGGTAATGAGATTCGGAACGCGGTTCCGAAACGATAGTTCGCGCTCGCAAGGGCTTCCTCACTCGCAGAGATGCGTGTAAGGGAGCGGGTTCGTTTATTGCATTATGCAATACGCTACTCGGCGATAACTTATCCAATCGCCGCACTGTCAGTTACAATCGACGCTCTTTATTACCGGTCGATTCGTCTTAACGGAAAGCTATAATCATTAATCAACGCTACTGCAGATGTGATACAGGGAATCGATACCATCGAGAGTATCGCCACGAGAGAGTGAGGAAGGGGAAAAACTAGGTGTGTTATGCAAATTTCAAGTAATAACATCGCGTAGTTATGTGTGTGTGTAGGGGAGATAATGTCTTCATTTTCTGTTGAGTATTTATCGATTGTTATTTCACTTCAATTAGTTAAAAAAAAATTGGTAGTAAAGATAATATTATAAGGTCTAATAACTATATTAAGGAAAAATATCTTATTTCAATCTGCAGTATTTTATAATATTTCGTTAGAACGTTGTGCCTTGATTTAATTAAAAGGGGTGTCTAATGATATGGGTTTAAAAACTGTCCGGATAATTCCGGTTTTTTTTTCGTGGCAAATTTTAGTCTATATTTTTAATATATATATTTTAGTCTATATTTAATATATATATTTAAAAATATATATAATAAATATATATTATATTGAAAAGATGTCTCCACGTGCATTAGACGTCGACAACTTAGAAAACATTCGTAGATTCCATCGTACTCAAACCGTGTGCAGGTCGACTCAATGGAGAACGAAAGTCTCATTGAGAGATTACAGAGGACAATAAGAAGTCTACGTAGACATAACAGACGGCTTCTTGAGCAAACGATACGTCAAGATCAACGTATACAGTCAACCGAGAATTTCAATAGGATTCTCCTCAATATCATCCGAAATCGTCCTGCAGGGCCTAGAGCAGTAGAAGAGAACGGCAATAGAGCGAACCAAGTGGACAATAGAGAAGGGCTCATAAATGGCCAAGAACATGGTGAAGAGAGAGAAGTTAAGGAAGGGCTGATGAATGGCCAATTACAGGAGTAAAGAGAAAAATAAAGAAGAACATACTACAAATGATGGACACGCGAAGGAGGGATGGCCGGCAGACGCGAGACGCGATGGATCGCCGCTGTGTTTGATCACAACGAGAAGGCAGTTCATTAATAGTGTATTAATAGTAGATAGGTGCGGAGTGTAAATTCGGTATTCGGGTTCCGTCGGTGCTGATAATTGTGAGTGGGGGGGGGGGGGGGGGCAGAAGGAGCTCAGTAATTGATCAAATTCGATTCCGTTAATGGGTAGAGGTTAGGTTGCCAAATAGATGAAGGCATAGAGAAGGGAGGAGGAAGGGGGGAGAACAAGCGGGAAAACGGGACGTAGAAACGACACAACGCGTTGCACCCACCCGCCGACAGCTTGCAGGCAAACACGGTAGATGGCAGCACATCACGGGGGACGGCAACCGACGATTACAATGGAAGATTAACAGGCCAGCAGGTAGTGATCAAGAGGAGACGGGGCCGTCCGACCAAGCCACCGAAAAATGCTGGAGATGAGAACATCGCGAATTATTTTTTAAGAAGTAAGGAGAATACGGAGTCCTTTTTCAAATGTCAGACTTTCGAGAAGAGAGACAAGGTGCCAAAAACACTTTCAAAGGCAGAGGCTGACGCCGAGCCGAGTGCACGTGGTAGAGACGAAGATGAGGAATATTTGGAACTGCAGTCAAGTGAAACAGAGGATGATTCGCCAGATATCCCAGACACACTGCACCAAGATCCTCTAATCCAGTCCCAGGTGGCCGAGATCATAGGAAAAGAGCCCAAAGAGGGGCAACCTTATGAAGACAATGTGGCGGAGTGCAGTGGGGTGGGGCAAGCTCACGGTGAGGGAACCCCTGAGCAGGGGAAGGGGGATGGCTCGAGCAGCAGTGACAGGGGAAGCGTGAAAGGGGCAAAACAACCTCAAGCTCTTGAAGAGGAGCTTGGAGAAAACTTGCTAAGTGGGATGATTGGGAACATGGAGAACCGACTAAACAACTGGTTGGACGCAAAGTTGTCTGCTTTGAAAAAAAAAAGCTTACGGCACAAATTCTAGACGTGCACCAGGGGGGCCAAGGAGGGTCGGAGGAACCACCTGCCGCCCATGGGCCTTTGGAGGGCATTCACTTGGAACTGACGGGCTGAGGGTCTCGACAGAGACTAACAAAGCCTGGGTGGAGGACAATCAAACCAACTTCCATAAAGAGCTGGAAAAAATGAAGCTAGCTTTTAAAGCGCTGACGAAGGCACCAAGAGGAGAGTCCACCGAACGTAGACATGAGTCGGAGGTAAATTCATTGCAGCAATCTAATGCGGCACTTCAGCTACACGAAGGAGACTGGGACTGGGTGGCAACAGATCCAATGGAGGCCGGAACTCAAGGGGACACCAACAACCTAAGAGAACAGGAAGGGGAGGGGGAGCTTGCCCAAGAGCGGGACTGGACAACTATCCAGTGGCACTCTCTAGGTGGCCTACGCATGTTGAACCAACCCCCGGAGAAACTGTCCAAGGGAACCTGGGAGTATGAACTCAAAGTGAGGAGACAACGGAGAAGGATCTTGCTGGTTCAAGGGGTGATAACGGGCGTGGGAACTGCAGACAAGGATTTCGCGTGGATCTGATTCTCAGGGCAACCGGAATAAAGATCCAAGTCCTAAAACAAAGCAGGAGGGATAGAAACACGCTGATTTTATCTTTGAACTCACTGAATCAAAAACAGTTGCTGTTGAGAAGGGGCCACAAGGAACAACTGGCAGCTTTAGGAGTTCCGATCAACGATGACCTCACCTGGAGGCAGGAGGAGGTAGCCAAATGGTTATATGGAGTGGCCGTTGAGGCTCGATCCCTCAACAGAAGGGTGAAAGTCACGCTTGGCTATCGGGGATACTAGAAAGTTCTGAAATGTTCTAGAATGCTCCAAAACTTTCTAGAAAGTTCTAAAATGTTTTGGCCCACAGAATTTTTAAATTCATTGAATGTGCCAGGAATGCCTTTGCACTGTTTGAGATTAAAAAAAGGATCACCAATTATTTTGTTAAGGAATTTAGATTCACCCAGATTATGTAATGGAACAAGAATGACCGTGAAGCAGTTATCAAACAATATAATCGAATCACGAATAATGTCGGGAGAATGTAAAGGAGAAACAGTATTTATACCGGGGATACCCTTTCTATCCACTGAACTGCCGTTTCAATTTCCAATAGCATAAATGCAATTGAATAAAGAAGGGAGTTTTCTTTCACCGACGTAAGAGCTGTTGTATTGAGAATATGATGACTTAGTTCAGCTTTATGATTTTTGGAGTTGAAAGTTTATCCCTTTAATTTACATTTTGTGGGAACTCACTAGCTTTCCCGAGCGAAGCGAGGGCACCATATGCTAGTATAATATTAAACCGGTTTTTAAAAAAAATTGTCAGATGTGAAACATCGAAATTCTTCTTTGTAGAAAGTATGCGATAGAAAGGATGGACCACGCGTCCGTCGAAAGAACACGTGCGCCAGTGCGCATTTGTATTTATGACTGTGCTACTATTAAACGATACGAACTGTTGTGTCTAATTCAAAAAGCGCATTTAGTTTACTCTCTCTTAACTCTGCCGTCGGTCGCTGTTCCGTCTCGCGATAAACGGAATTCAACACAATGGTTCGTACTATTTAATGGTATCACAGTCATAAATACAAATGCGCACTAGCGCACGTATTCTTTCAACGAACGCGTGGTCCATCCTTCCTATCACGTACTTTCTACAAAGAAGAATTTCGATGTTTCACATCTAACCATTTTTCTATAAAAACTGTTTTATATTATATATTAGTATAATTTTGTATATTTCATATTATATGTTTTATATATCATTTAAAAAACGCCTCTATAATGCTGTCTTGAATAAATAACGAGAAAATGATTATCAGCAATTAATTACAATTACTTTTTTAAATGTTAATTTTAAACGTGCTAACCAATGATTAATCAATCCTCATGCTCTCATTAATGAGGGTAAATACTGCTTCGTACACCGATACAGTGAGCGTATAGTAGTAAGTGGGGAAGCTAGCACTCGGTGAAAGGGGACCACCGAGTCGTGGCGGAGAGAGCCGATGCGTCCCGAGTTTGCGTATAGCCATTCCAGCGTCTGGACCCCTAACATAATTGCCACGCTAACAGCCGTTCTCACCGCGCGCCGTAGCGCGGCATAAGATGTTTCACATCAAAAAGCAAGCTAAAATGTATATTTAAGGATAGAGTTAGGGAAATAGCGAACGCTAAAAAAGATGAAATTAGAGCGAGTAGAAATATGTGAGTTCTGGAAGGGAGTCAATAAATGTAGACCGCGCGAAAAAAAGAAGGGACAGGGCATCCCCAGCCATAAATGGACAGACCACATGAAAAAATGATTGGGAGGGGGAGACGTAATAAGAGATGAGGATAGAGAGTGGGAAAAAATGGAAGAATACGTAGAAATAGATGAACTGGACAAAGACATTGACGTATATGAGTTTCACATGGGGCTCTCAGGTTTAAAAAATGGGAAGGCGGCTGGGGAGGATGGGCTACCGGCGAAATTTTTTAAAAACTTACCCAGTGAATATAAGAATGAACTCCATCAAAGTATTCAAAAATGTTAGGAGAAGGGGGAAATGAGAAAGGTGTGGAACGTGGCGCGAATTTTCCCAATTCCCAAGGGAGGGGATGAAAACGTAGTTGGTAATTACAGAGAGATTTCCTTGCTAAAACTGGGGTACAAAATACTTACTAACATAATGACCCGTAGGCTAGGGGGCTGGAAGGAAAGAAATAGGAAACTTAAAGAAAGTCAGGCAGGGTTTAGGAGAAGAAGAGGGACAAGGGATCAAATTTTTATTTTAAATAGCATAATCGGGAATAGATTAAAAAATAGTGGGGGAAAATTATACGTTGCCTTTTTGGACCTGAGAGCAGCCTTCGACACAGTCAGCAGGGACTTACTATTGCAGAAGCTTTGGGGGTTGGGGGTGAGGGGAAGACTCTACAACATGGTTAGAACGATCTACGAGGACACCCAGAACGAAGTAATCACGGGAGAGGGAATATCTGATAGGATCCGAACAGCAAGGGGGGTGAGACAAGGCTGCCCGCTGAGTCCGCTCCTCTTTAACATATTCATAGATGGTATTGACAGGGAATGGGAAAAGCGTAAAGTAGGCAGAGCAGGTATAGGACCTTCGAAAGTCTACTGTTTAACACGTTCCCTGCCGGACCGTTTTTATGAAGACTTTCCGCACACGTCGCGTGGGGCGTATACGCCCCACGCTTTACAATTGTATTGTTTTGTTCCTAGCATATGCCTTACAATGAACACTTTCGCTGCAAATGACGCCTAATGGCGTCAACGTACTCCCTCACTATGTGCGGATAACACACCCCAATATAGCCGTCATCTCCAATATTTAAATGGTTTAACAAAATATCGCTTCCGCACAGAAAAAAGGTCATCCGCAGCGAACGGGTTAACACGTTGACTGCCAATAGTGCGCAGACAGACGTTTATAAGTGTAGTAACGACTCACGTAAGAATTTTTTCAAAATTCCTATTCTCTCTTTACTAAATTATGTGCAAAAATACTTTACTAAATTATGTGTAAATGTAAAATTCTCGGTCTAATAGACCGAGACGGCGTGCGAGGAAAGTTTTTTCTCGGTCATATAGACCGAGACGGCAGTGAACGTGTTAAGGTTCGCGGATGATATCGCGGTAGTAGTAGAGGATGAGGGGGAACTAGCAGAAATGCTAGAAATAGCTGAGAAATATGCTAAGCGGAATAGACTTGAGATAAATGAGGGAAAAACAAAGATAATGATATTCCAGAATGGGGGAAGGAGAAAAAAGGGAGAAAAACGTGGAGAATCAATGGGAGGGAAATAGAAGTAGTGCCAACCTTCAAATACTTAGGCTTTACCTTCTCTTCCAAGAATAGATGGGAGGATTATGTAATAAAAATGTCAGGAAAAGCCACGAAGGCAATCAATGCAGCTTGGGGGGTCAGCGCTAGAGCGGGTTTGAGTTCACTAAAAAGCAAGTTATACATCCTAAACACTCTAGGCAAGGCGGAGGCCTTATATGGGGTGGGGGAATCTAGGGACTGTCAAGAAGGCAGGAGTTGGAAAGGGCTCAGAGCAGAATAGTTAAAACAGGGGGATAGGGGTTAGTACAAATACACCGGGGTATATTTGGAGAAGGGAAAGTGGTAGGTTTAGCCTAGAGGTAGAGACGAGGCGCAGAGCACTTAACTACCTAGTACACATAGCATATCTAGACGACGATAGACTATTAAAAACTTGCCTGAGGGAAGAAATGAGAGCGATTAAAAATGAAAAACCAACAAACTGGAGCAGAGAACTCGAGGCGTCGTTAGGACGAGAGGGGCTTGAAATGTTGGAGAAAATGAGTAATGCGAATGGCAATGCGAAAGACTCGATGAGCACCGTAAAAAAGAGATGGACAAAGACAGAATTAAAATAGACCAGGAGAACTACCACTCTCAATACTTTAGACTTCTTAGAGACGAGGAGGACAAATACGTATACTCTCTGGGATGACAAAGAGACCACCTGGGGAAACAAAGTCACTTGGGCAAGATTAAAAAGCGGTAATATTAGAAGGGCAAGGAACAAGGGGTACATTGGTCAGTGTAGAAACTTTTAACAGAATTAGGCTCTTCCTATTTCAGTCCTCCTATCCATTACACCCGGTATAGATCCTGGATTTCCTACCCAGACAGCACTTGACGTACAAGGGAGACGTCCTCATTTTGATTCTCTATGTCCTTATTTGGGACCTCCCAATAGTGTGTCCAGAGGATCACCATGGAATGTCAGTTATGGAAAAAATGATCCTGATTCCGTTCTATTTTGGACTTCCTATCGCGTTAACCATAAAATGCCTTCATAAGCTATCTTCACAGGCCTAAATAATCCTCTTTACGTCCAGTTTTTGGGCATCCCATGGGCGACCTCAAAGTACGTCCGCAGGCTATACTCGCAGATCTAAGTGATCCTATTTACGTGCAATTTGAGACGATTTATAGTCGGCTCTGAAGTACGTCCATAAGCTATCCTAGCAAGCTTAAGTGATCCCATTAAGTACATCCGAAGGCTATCCTGACACGTAGCTTTGACCAATCCAGGATGAATTTAGGTCGTTGAAGGATAGTCATAGGATGCTCCATATATCCTTTAGGGACGTCTTTTGGCTGTCCTTAGGACGTCCTTTTGCTGTCTGGATATGTTGGACCGATTAACAAAATAGTCATCTCACTGGACCCCTGTTTTCATATGCCGGTTGTTCATATTTTGTGTTGATCGTTAATGATTTCATTTAAGAGCCGAACTAATTTATTGAACTTTTCCCTTTTTACCCTACATAGCGTATTGAGAAACTAACTTGCGATTGTTATATCAATTCCTAGTACCTAGATACCTATCCTACATTTTTTAAGGATCCATTGAAAATATTATATAATTTTCAGCTTTTCCCAATCATTAGACATCTAGTTAAACTAACGTAGTACTAAAACGTAGTAAATAAAACTCTATCTTGTTCGAAAAACATTCATAAAAATATACCATTACCTGGATATACTAATTATTATAATGAAGACAATTATTAATTCGCCGAATTTGTTTATTTCCCTCAAATAGAATAGTCACGTTTTCTTTCCGATATACCAAAGAAATATTTATTTTCGAGAAAGAAGAAATTACGATTCAAACGTTATACGCGGTGTTTGTTTTAATACACTCCAGTATAACGGATTGCACATCGGTTAGTGCACTTGTCCGCTGTGGGTTCTTGTAATTTCATGGTAACACCGATAGCCAAGATCCGATTCAAATAAAACCATGTATCGGTCCGAGAAATATCAGTAATCTCATTAGTGATTAAAGTTATAGAGATGTCCGATATATTTTCTATACTCTTTTGCGTTTTTTCAAATAATCGAGGGAATAAACGTAAGCAGTGCTATTTGATTCGGATGGAGATATAGGAAACCACGGCGAACGAGATGCACCAACTCATATGCAAACCGTTATAACGTAATGGCGTATATGAAAACAAACATGGAGTAAATAGTAAACTGCACTCTCCGAGTAAAGTGCAGAATCTAATTGACCTATTATTCTTACAGCTAATCCTAGGAATCAGGAGTCTGCTGCTACATTGAGAAAAATAACCCGGTCAATTTAATAAAAAAATCTGAAAATCATAAACAAACCATTTGGTGAAATATGAATCCTCCATCTGTTTTGTTAAACTGACCACTTTCTAGTTAAAACAACTGGATATACAGTTAGAATTACGAAATATGTAGTTAGAATAACTAAATATTTGGTTGAATTTACTAGTATTTTGGTTAGAATAACTAAGCTCGTTTAACTAGATGCGTTTTGCCATTTTAACTAAGTTATTTTTCTCAGTGTATAAATAACCATTTTACCAGAATGTCGCTTACGTGATACTCGTCTAACTCTTCCCATATAATCAAATGAATGAAATTTTAATTTCCGACTAACAATAAACTCCTTCAAAAATGAACCTGACGTTTCGAAAGTTTATTTGAACGAAAAATTTCGACTTATAAAGAGATCATGGCCAATTTGAGTTTACTGATTACTAAATGTATGAGAATTTTTTGCGAACGGAGTGATTATTGAAAATAAAGTAATCAATAAACACAACAGTGGCTATGGTCTTTTAAAGTCAAAATTAATATTCAAACGAACGTTCAGAACTCAAAGCACGCTCAAAAATAGCCCATCGTTTAATCAACCCTATACCTATATAACAACCAATTCCCGATACTCCTTTTCTCACTTCCTATACATCGAATCGCACCTTAACGATCCTGCAGCAACGCGTCGCGGCATGACGCTAATCAATTTGCATCAACCAGGCACGTCGCAAATTTACGATAACATAAATTTCACGGGCAGTCGCACGTCGACGCGGGCTGCACCAGTGCAAAGCATTATAAGCTGATCGCGGGCTGAACCCGCGCGGATCGATGCCGCGGATGCTTCGCGCCGCTTTACACGGTGTTAACAGCAGCTGGACGAGTAGAGAGCGAAAGGCGTGTAGAGCGCACCGCGATCGAGCGTCGGAGAATTCTATCAACGATTGCGTCGATGTACCGAGGATCTCGTGTTGTATTGCCACGAACGCATAACCTCCACGGCATCTTTTATCGGTGACATTTAATTTGTCACGCAGAGTACCATAAACGTTACGAATGCGGCTGCCACCGGGCGGCCCTACACTCGGGCGTAAACTTATATACGCCCTCTCTCTCTCTCGCGGATCGCACCGAGGGAGGGGATAAACTTGCGGTGACGCAACTTGCGAGCAGGACTTCTTCCGCTCGGGCGAAGTTTACACGCAAGAAAGACCACGGCTGGTACACCGACCCGTGGACGGGGCTTAAAGCCGAGACACGGTACTTAATGTTCTTGGGAAACTCTCGGAACTCGACGAGCGATGCTCCGTTGCGCGCGCTACATTTTTCTTTCCGACGGGAGCCGGAGTCCTGGGCGCTCTCGTCACGATTATGAAATAAACGTTTATCACGAGGTCGGGATTTCATCTCGACGACACGACGGTTGCGCAACCGTCCTGATGCCACCGCCGGGAGAGCAATATGCCTGTTAGAAATCGCTGACAAGTTTCGCCAAACCGTGCTTAGAAAAAGTGCCGGTAACGATCGTTTTGCGGTGAGTCCTGCAACGAGCGCCATGCTTACGTACTCGGATAAACCGAGCGTCGTTTGTTCGTAACATCGTGACAAATATATCGAATCTACGGGGGACTTGGTTATTACGTACCCTATAGTCGGACCACCCGTGACGACGCCTCTCATTTTGACTCTCGCGAGTTTGAATATCTCTCGCGACACGACGGTACGCCGATATATTACAGTGCTCGAGGGTCGAGGGCTCCGGCGTTCCTTGTGCACAGAATTTCCAGCCTTCCTTCTCGCATTCTCGTGAATATCCAAGAGGGTACTATCTCGCAGGGTAATACGTGGATGGCGTGTTCACCTCATTGAACATTCTATTTCCTTTGGATTTGTCGTGAAGTAAATAATCGAAGAGTAAATAACGCGGGTTCGTTTATTGTCGATGTTGTATGGGAATAATATATACAGAGTTTTTGATGTGAAACATCTTATGCCGCGCTTCGGGGGTGAGACCGGCTGCTCGTGAAACGTCGCTGGAGTGGCTAAATACGCTAAGGCCAGGCGAACGTTGAACATTGCCTCTATATCTATATCTATTCTATATATAGATATAGAGGCAACGGTCACCCTGCGTCTCCTCACTGAACTGCGTCCCAACGTTCGCTTGGCCTAACTCGGGACGCATCGGCTCTCTCCGCCACGACTCGATGGTCTCCTTTCACCGAGCCCTAGCTTAACCACTTACTACTACACGCTCACTGTATCGGTGTACGCGAAGCAGTATTTACCCTCATTAATGAAAGCATGAGGATTGATTGATCATTGGTTAGCACGTTTAAAAATAACATTTAAATACCGTTTGTATAGGAAAATTGTTAGATGTGAAACATCGAAATTCTTCTTTGTAGAAAGTATGCGATAGGAAGGATGGACCACGCATCCGTTGAAAGAATACGTGCGCCAGTGCGCATTTGTATTTATGACTGTGATACCATTAAACGGTACGAACCGTTGTGTCGAATTCCGTTTATCGCGAGACGGAACAGCGACTGATGGCAGAGTTAAGAGAGAGTAAACTAAATGCGCTTTTTGAATTAGACACAACGGTTTGTACCGTTTAATAGTATCACAATTATAAATACAAATGCGCACTGGCGAACGTGTTCTTTCGTTTTCAGCTAGATTTACTCAAGTGGACACAGCATTGAGAACAATCTAGCGAGAGTTAGTCTAGAATCTCGGTTGAGAAAAATAAATCTAGCTAGATTGCAGTGGATACACGATACAAATTTACTGCCATAGAAATTTCAGTCTATTTGACCGGCTAAATGTCTAGCGAGAGTGATAGGCGCCGGGTCGCAAGCGAAGGGCCTCGACCGCGTGCTCAGATTTCAGGAGTCTCGCGGGGGGGAACAGAAACCCTCTGCCTTTTATGCTCTCCTCGGACAAAGTGCAGACCCGCAATAAATTCGACTATTGCGGTGCACGTGTACTTCTTCGGGGATAGCACCAACCGAACGGCGCTGAATCTGCGTACTCTCCCCCGGCGCCAATTTTCATGCTCCAGCTCGGTGGTTTCGAAGAATTTCCTTCTCCCACCATACATAGAAAAGTCATATCGATATAGGTCAAAAGTTCATAAATAATGAGATAATAGTAATTGAAACTTCTTCGCTGGCAAGTAAGTTTAGCCTCATATGGTACGTATGTGTGTACAATCTATAATACATCACGATTGTAAATAGATATTTGATAAGTCAAAGAAACATATGAGGCTAAACTTATTCACCAGGAAAGGAAATTTAATCGCCATTATCTTATTATCTATGAACTTTAGGACCACATCGATGTAAGATACTTTGTTGTAGATAAAAATACGTGTGTGTATAATATAAAACAGTTTTTATAGAAAAATTGTTAGATGTGAAACATCGAAATTCTTCTTTGTAGAAAGTATGTGATAGGAAGGAACACGTGCGCCAGTGCGCATTTGTATTTATGACTGTGATACTATTAAACAGTACCGATGGTAGAGTTAAGAGAGAGTAAACTAAATGCGCTTTTTGAATTAGACACAACGGTTCGTACCGTTTAATAGTATCACAGTCATAAATACAAATGCGCACTGGCGCACGTGTTCCTTCCTATCGCATACTTTCTACAAAGAAGAATTTCGATGTTTCACATCTAACAATTTTTCTATAAAAACTGTTTTATATTATTTATCAATTTTGAACCTCGGCGGTTCGATTGGATCTATTTTGGCATCCATTATTTTAACAATTCTTTGCTTCACGCCCGAATTGAATGATTCTCCTACTTGCGATGGTGTATATCGAATGTATTGAGCAGGTACCTGCTTTCCGGCGCATCTCACTGGGGCATAGCGGCTGCTATCTTTGATTCCACGATCCTTTCTAGTTCCTTTTTCATTTTTTCTGTAATATCCTCTTCTTCTTCTTTACTCGGTTTTTGAAGACTTGAATCATCTTCGTTCGTCATCTCCAAGCGCGGTCCTCTCTCGCTTTCTGTGCAAGTTGTCTCAAATGGTCTTCTTTCTTTTCTTTTTCTTTCTGTGCTAATTTCTTTTCCAACTGAGCCCGCATTTCAACGGCCTCGCGAGCTTTTCTGTCTGTAATATAAAGTGCCTCTGCTAGTTTAGCAAAGTTTTCGTTGATATGTACTTGCTGCAATCCTCGGCCATCTGCTGCTAAACGTTTGTCGAGTGGAATGGTATAACCTTTTGCGTTTTTAAAGTTACTTATACAAGGTGGTATTTTCCACTCGCTCTGCACCTTAGAATTTACTCTCCGTGTCGGTGAATGGAGCACCGGAGGAGGCGGTGATCGTTGACCTCGAGGAACTTTTTTATTAATTTTAAACCTCGGCGGTTCGATTGGATCTATTTTGGCATCCATTATTTTAACAATTCTTTGCTTCACGCCTGAATTGAGTGATTCTCCTACTTGCGATGGTGTATATCGAATGTATTGTTTATCCTTGAGGCCGGACATAGGACGATATGCAGTAAAGGGATAGGCTATACAATTGGCTGCATGCCGGAAAGTTGTTGATCGACGCAACCAGTAATACGAAACACTCCGTATGATTAGTTTCTTCGATCAACACTTTCCGGTATGCAGCTAATCGAACAGCCCTTTACTGCATATCGTCTTATACCCTGTCTAAAGCATAACACCCTGTATAACACGGATAGGAATACGTCGCAATTAGATATAGAAAATTGGGAAAATTCAACAAAGTTTCTCTAACAAATTTATAACTAACTG